>JAPMOQ010026707.1:2583738-2625643 GCA_026543055.1 Argiope trifasciata | reverse complement strand
TCAGAATGCAATCTTTTTGTGAACAATGTTCTTCATGTAGAAACTCCTTTGTATAAAATATTAAAGAAAAATTTTCAAAAAATTATGGTAGACATTTAGCTCAAAATCTTAATGTTGTAATGTTCAAAGTTTTAATGTTAAATTTAAAAAAATAATAATAACCAGAACTGGAAAAAAATGCATAAAAATGAAATTGGCATTCTTGAAAAAATAAATTTTATCAAGAATTTTAAATTTGTGATGATATAATTTTTTGGATTAATTTTCCCCAAAAAAGTTTTGGAAGAAAGGTAAAATCTAGTTAATATTTCAAAATCTAAAGTTACTGCTATTTTATGTACATCTATTTCATTTACTAGCAAGATCTGTAGTTTTTTTTTTTTTTTGCTTTCATTTTAGTGACTGACTAATGTTTACTTTAAGACATTATTAAAGCAGTACATTGAAACAAACTAAAATTTAGCAGTATTAAAATAATAAATGTAATTTTAAAAAGTAACAATAGAGTACTTTAAAGTTTATGCTAATTTTTTTTAATTAATAACTGTCAGAAAAAAAAAATTGAACAAAAATGGAGCTGATCAAACTAAAATGTTATATTTTGACTTTTAACATTTTAGGGTAGTATTAAAATAGTTCTTGTATAAGTATTTGTTCTGTAATTACTTTAGAAAAGGATAAAATTTCAGTTATCGTAATTGAGTGTTATTTAAATTTTCACTTTGAAAAGCTGGCATTAATCTTTGTTTTGTCTCGAAGAACAAATGTACAAATTTTGTTTGAAATCCACTCAACCCTTTAGAACATGCGGAACATATATATATACAGTATTACACATTATGACTTTTATTGATAATGTTAATTAATTCATTCACTTTATGTGTATTTTTTTTATAAAAATGATATACTATAAGAAAAGTTGAAGATCATTTGTTTTACTGATATGGAAAATTAATTAATATTAAGTTTATTTGTTTTTTGTTACATTTTAAATGTTTGAGTGCTTTTTTATGTGTGCTTGATCATTTCTACATATTATTTTACTGACTGTGGCAAAATATTTTAGTTGCAATCATATATTTTTTTTTAATGTGACTTAAAATAGTGCTTTGAATGTAATAGACAGTGCTTTCAATATAATAGATAATAAGATCCATGAAGAAGTTTTTAGGAGCTGAGCATATTACATTAATTTGTTTTCATTGTACTTTAAAAAGATCTAATGAAAAAATGATTTACTTTTTCATTCAATAGATGTATAAAAGTATTACATAACTGGGATCTATTAGGAAACAAAGATGAAACAGAGGTAAATTGAAATGTCTTTTCTACCATCCTTTGAGTTTGTGTGTGTGCATGTGCAGCTTGATTATAATCATGTTGTAAACTCTTAATTTTCTATGATGTGGAAATTCAGTTTGATGTGATGAATTTGAATTCCCAAAGTTTTTTATGTTTGTGATGTGTTTCTTATCCGTTTTTTAAAAAAAATCTTAGTATATGGAAATAATTGCATAAATCTTTGCTTTTGAATCATTAATTTTATGTCAAAAATTATATAACATATAGTTTATATACAAAACAAAGTTCAGATGTTTGTCCTGGATAAAATCAGTTTTGCTAGGCATTCTTTAATTTCTGTTAAATTAAAATAGCCATATCCATCTGAAGTAGATCAAATTCAGCATTTTGCAATGGCAAAATGTGTTTGATTAGGTCAGATATTTTTATATGTTATTGATAATATGAAACAAATGCATAAAACTATTATGTAGAATTAGATTTGGTTTTCTTTGTACCATATGTATAGAATCATTTTTTCTTTTGATAAAAATTTCTAATTTTACAAAACCTATAGTTTTTTCTTGTTGCTTTTTTATGAATGGTTTAGAAATGAAGGATAAGAACAATCACTCTTAGCACAGATATAGCAATAACGATCATAGTGTGTGCTTAGAGTTATTTGTATAGTGAAGATTGAATTCCCTGAGTATTCATTTATTAGATAATGTAAATTTGGCCCATCATGGCTTGTATTGCTTCTTTGATGATCTAAATTATTTAACTCAAATTAATTTAAACTTAAAAATAAATTATTTACTTCAAAAGTATTTTCATTGTTTCAAGTATTATTTGATATTAAAAAAAAATTAATTGTTTAACAATTTTTTTTAGGGGTTCATGGTTTCTTTGTAATGATAATTTTCTGTTCCTTACCTGTTTCTACCCATATAATACCCACAACTATAATATTCTCATGTAATATTAACCATTTAATAATGCAAGGTTATGCAGAAACTAAATGATTCAGTCTTTAATTCATTGATTCGGTTATACAAACTTATTTTGTTCTTTTATGCAAAGTTTACTTGCATAAAGGCCATTGGAAAGAAACTCTGACTCTGCACTAAGATTGTCTTTTCTTGTCCACTGTTAATAATTTGTCTTAATGAATAACATTTCATTCATTTTCATCAGACAATCTTTCATATACAAATATAATTGAAAAAAAGCAAATATAAAGTGTGTTTATAAATACTATATTTACTTCTACACAAACTCAATGATTATAAATACTACATTTATAATGTGCCGATTTTTATTTAGAAAATGACTTCATGCTATGTATATCTTTCATTCTAATTAATGTGGTATAATTTTTTTTTAATTGATAACATCTTTTTTGTGAGGAGAGGGAGCAGTTAAAATTAAATGACAATAGTATTTTGCTTCTAGATTTTGTCTTGTTTATGGCTATGAGAGATTATGAGCACAAGCTGTGTGGGAAGAGATCTTGAGATTGTTTCCAAGATCATGAACACAATAATTTGCAAAATTGCATTTGTATCTGAAATATAATTTATTTGTGAAAAGGGTGCATTCATATGTTAAGATGAACCTTTTTTTTTTTTTTTTTTTTTTTAGAATGAAGTAATGGGTAATTGTCATATAATTTGAATCATTTTTTTTTTCTATTCTAAAAAAGGTGGTTGAAATGAAACGATAATTAATTTATATTTATTAATGCCAAAGGTTTTTTTTTAATACTGTATTGAGTTAAGATTTTTTTAAAGCAATCATGGATTTTGTTTTGATGAAACTTTGGTTGTTTTCATTTACCTTAAGATTTAATGTTAATGGTGACATATATTGATATGAGATTTACTCAAGTAATAATGTAATTTGCTATTTGATTAATTAATTTGTTAATTACATATAGTTTTAATTCATTATTTTTTAGTTAAATCTTTAGGGGGAACCTTGAATTTTTTCAATTGAAATATTAAAATAGTTGTATATTTCTTAAAGAATGTTTTTTAAAGTTTTATATATATTAATAGGAACCAGAAATTTTACCAGAAAGTGAGGCTTTGAAAAGATACAAGTATTTGTTCAGAGCATTTCAAGAGAATACATCACCACTCCCTGCGATTTCTTCAACAATATCTGAGTTTTCAGATCTTTGGAAGAAGGAAATGAAATCGTTGTCTCCCTGCCTTATCACTCCAAAACACTTATCTTTATTGCACGTAAGTAATCAATTTCTCCCCCCCCCCTTCCAAATACATATTACAGTTCCCAAATTGTGTCTCAACAGTTTTTGGTGGGTCATGACATGGACTTGATTATGTATATATAATCTTTACATGATTTGCCGAAATGTGATTTCTTGAGAAATTTTTACTTAAATTGATTTATTTAATTTTTCTTAAAAATCCAGAGATCCTCAAAATGACAATTGAGTCTCTTTTAAAATGGAACTAGGGAATAAATGCTAACATTGTGTAACATTAAAGGAAGAAAACAACAATACCTTGTTTCCATCAATTATTATGTATTTATTTATACAAGAGGTGTTTAAATGAAAAGGTACGAATTGACACTGTGGGTATAAATGATGGCTTTATTCAAATTATGCACCATAGGCCTGCAAAGGATTCCTTGTCCCCAACATTTCTGTGGCCATGACGATACTCAGTCCTTCACAGTGTCCTTGAGTTTGCTGTAAGAGTTGAAGCGCTTCCTCATAGCCTCAACAATTCCTCATAGCCATAAACAAGATTTTTTTAAGGGACCAAACACATGAAAACTTGGACACACACTTGGCGACATGTCCGGGCTGAAGGGTGGATGATCGAGTTGCTTCCACTTGAACTTGGCCAGTTCAGCACGTGTGACTCTGGAAATGTGTGGACGCGCGTTATCGGGAAGTAGAACCACACCCTCCGTAAGTAGTCAAGATCTTTTATTCTTGATGGACCTGCTTATTAGTCTTTCGAGTGTCTCACAGTACACATTCGAGTTCATGGTGTGGCGAGTTTTATATTGTGGAGTTGCGCCAAGATGGAGATTGAATTCCGCCTAGGATCGAACTCGCGACCTTACAATTTGCAGTTGCATAACATATCCACTAGACGAAAGTGATTACCAATATTATTAAGATACCATCACCCATGGTTCTTCTGTGCTTGAGGAAGTAGCGGATCTTGGATGTCAAAAAAGACGGTTAACAATACCTTGCCTGCTGACGCCACGGCGTTGAACTTTTAGGAGGAGTTGACGCTAATACTTCCTCTGCGCAATGTCTCTCTTTGTCTCTGACTGGTAGTGATGGCACCAGCTCTCATCACCTGTGATGATCCACTGCTGGAAAGTGGGGTTTTCATGATATTGAATCAGTTGTTGAAGTGCTAGCATTGTATGCAATTGCTCATACTGGTTATGAAAACAGGGCGATGAGGTAGGCAGTGTTCAGGCTCTGTAGTATATACTTCCTCAGTAATATCCTGATCTAACCAGTTCTTAAAAATGTTTTCATATTCCTCTATTTTTCCTAATTGCATTAGAGATTTAATGGAATTTGCTAGGTGTTTTTTTTTTTTTTTCTGAAATATCTTTACAGTTTGTTAGGGGGGGGGATGTCCTTCAACCCAGGATAATCGTACTTTGTACTTCCCTTCTTTATTTCTGGTCACAATTCACACAAAATGCTCTTTTGTTGATTCTTACAATTCTTCTGTTTTCTTTTCACTTGGATCACAAATTCCAAGTGTGTCCTCCACAAATCTGAGGTGGCTGCATCATTAATATGACAGGATAGAATAGTAGATGCTCTGTCATTTTTTTCTATTTTAATTGTCTTTCCCATCAGCGTCCAGCCTAATTTAGTTCCTACTCAGACTACTTCAGAACTAAATTGCTTTACCTCTCGTGAACAATTTATCAGCGATATCAGCCCCAATTAACAAATAAATTTCTAATTTAGAAGACTGATACAATAATTGGCCATCATAAGGCATGCACTACATCTGTTAAAAATATTCTATTAAATTTAAATTCTCTCATGTAAGGAGACAATTTGACTCTAGAAATATTGGAACAAATCTTTTCCTGACCTAACGCCTCAAAATTACAATGGTAACTATTATTTATACTAATGAAACATACCTGATACTTATTATGTCGTCCCATTTTTTCAATCCTTTTAAATAAAGAATGCAAAATGAATTCTTCACTAATTATTTCGTAATTCTTTCTTTCAGTAGCGTATTTTGAAATGTAAGGTCTTTGAGACCTTGTATCATAGACGCAATGAATTAATTCAATTTCACAATTCCCACGAATTTGATCTACTAATGTTTGTAAATAAACATGATGTAAGGAAGTTTTATTAGTGAAAGATCATCTGTTGCAGTTTTTTCTTCCGCTTTTTTTTCTATTTTCATTACTCGTGCATTCATTATTTGCATTACACATGATATGTAAATGTCTTCCATTGCATTTAAAACAATTTTTTACTTACAAAAACGCACAATGTCTGGATTTTGAATTTAAGCATCTAAAACAAATTCTAAGGCTTAAAAGAATATCCTTATTTTCGTATGTTAAACCCTTCACAAATTTATAGTCTTAAGACATATACAATTTATCGCAAACGCTTTAAGCACTTGGCAGCTTCCTCATAATTCCTTCCAGTTGATGGAAAAGATCTTTGAGATAAATTAGGCCTAATTAGTAAATGCAATTTATCTATAAAGAAAAAGAACCACGCAATGACGATTAGAAAATAACTTGGAATTTATTTTTAAACTTGGTTACATCTTGTAACCAGAACGAAAAGTAAAAAAAATACTTATCATATGACGCACAGCTGCTTGACACATACACAACGACAACAACACAACATCTCGAAAGTTCAGTCGATCTTATTACCTAACATTTGATTTTTTGTTTACACTTACGGCGATAAAACAAAAATTCCTCTTCTTCAATGATATGCAAATAAGAGTCATCTTATTTGCATATCGTTTTAAATTCCCGCTCCTGTGCGACTGCATCGAAACCGAAAATTTGAACCAGATTGCGGATGCTGCCGATATAAATAGGAGAATTTTGACTTATTCCCAACAAAAGATTCAATTGATTGCCTATCAGGCGAATACTCAAGCGTTGGTTGCAACAAATACTGAAATTTGACATCACCTACAATATCTTCATAAATCTATTTAAACTGCCCTCACCATTGGAGTCATTCTTTAATGTTTGTTTTAATTCAAGCTCTGGAAGTCTAAATTTACAGTTAGTATTTTCGACAGATTCTTTCATTGCAGTAACATCGGGTTTAGGTTTTTCTAAAGCTTTTAATCTTCACTCTAGTTTCATTTTCGTTTCTAAAAATCTATCTTCATAAGCAGTAACTGCTTCATATTCTAAATCAAAATTCTCTTGCAAGCACGTTGCATCACTTTGCAAAATAGCTAAAAGCTTTACATCTAAATCATATAATCATGTTTCTTTTCTAAAAGAACTATCTGTGTCCTCTACTTTGTTTTTTAAACCATCAGAAGTTTTATTAAATGCTTTCGTAAAATTACTCTTCATAGGAGTTCTTAACTTTTTAACACTTTTGACATCAATTTCTATTAATTCTAAATTTCTAATTCCAAACACCTTGAATTCTAAATCTATCTATAGTAATTCTATATACGTAAATTCCAGCAGGCATACCATATTTTATGATTTCTAGGCCCCAAATTTAAATTTATGAAAATGTAAGAGAAAATGCACTCTTACCTTGTCATTCTGGGATCTTTTAAATAAGGTAGAATCAAGGTCTCTCCAAGATGAATTAGAATTGCATAAACATTGACAACATAAATCCAGGCGTTCTCTTTTGGTTCATCTTTTTTATTTGCAGGACAAGGACACAGGCACAGATAATTTTATACAAATATTTACATATATTTCATTTTACGTGCACAAATTCTTTTTACAGCATCCTATCATCTCTGGTTCCATATTATATGTGCCATCTATCCACTAATTTGTATTCTAAACTGCTGGACTTGCATCTGTTACTATGGGATCGTGGGAATTCTTTCCTGAAGTCACCAGCGCAAGTGCCTGAATGAGTTACATCATTATGGGGTCCAAAAGGATTAGGCCAGGAATTTCAACACCATTTTTATACTACTACATTCATAAAAAATGGGCAAAACTTGAATGTATTTATATCTGCATTGATCATAGATACTTTTTTCAATGATATACATATTTGGATCAATTTGTGTTTCGAACCCACAAATCATTATAGCTAAACAGCATTGATTTCAATGTCAACACAATAGAACCCAACAGAAAAACTACTTTTTTTTTTAAGAAAACTATTGAAGTGGGCTTATAATTTTTATTACAAGTCACATAATGCCAACATGACAAAGCAACTAACACAATATGCAATAAATAATTTTTGACAACTGACAGGGAACAGGGAGAAAAATAATAAAAGTGTCTTTGCAACATGTTGTTAAAGTAATTAAAGAATAATTATTTTATGTATTTGTTATATCATCTGTTACTCAATTCTGTGATTTCATTCAATTCCATTTGGCATTATTTCAAAGCAATAATTAATTATTTTCATATTCATTCAAGTTCATTCTTTTCAAAATAGTTCATATCATTTGTGTAAATATTTATTATAAGGAATATATTATTTTTTTTTCTCTATAAAAGCTCTGTTTAATCATGTAAAAGATTTTTTGAAAAGAATGCTGTTTATATCTAAAAAAGTCAGTTCAGCTGGAATAAAGGAGGATTGCTATTTAAAAAATGGATCTCAGTGTTATTTAAGTTAGAGAACTCTTGCTCTAAAAATCTCTTAATTACTTGCTTTAGAATTTTAGATAGTTTTGCATTTGTTTATCTGGCATATATGAATAAATAAAATTGTTGATGTGATATTCTATTAAATTCTAGCAGATGCTCATAAACACGGCTAAATAAATATCTAGAAGTTGCTCATTTAAAAATTTTAATTAATTGAATGTTATGCCAGAATCTGGTGTTTCCCACCATAACTCCTGAAAATATGAATGCTCAAAATTAATATTTGTGCTTTTTTTAAATGGTATTTTTAGTTGTACCAGTTAAGGAAATGCAAAATTTTCTTGATTCCAGCTTTTTTTTGATTTTCAACGATAGATCTCATTGCTGTAATAAAATTTGGTTTTCATTGTTTTATTAAATATTTAACTACATTTGCTTGATCTGTTATTGATGCTTTTATTTTTTCCATCAGCCACTTTTAGCTACCACCTTGTTTGACTAGATTGTTAACTCTTTAGGTTTTAATTAATCAATATAAAATGTATTTTTTAAATTCATTTTTATTTAGTATGAGTAAAAAACTTGAATTTAATTGAATCGGGTTTTTTTTTTTTTTTTTTTTTTTTTTGCAAATTAAAAAGTATATACATTGCAAAATAAAAGCAAAAATAAAAATTCTTTTAGTGAGTTATTGATTAACGAAAACATGTGATTCGATATTTTGTTGGATAAGTTTGAATTCCGGTATAGCATTTAAAAGTATTGTATATCAAATTGAATTAAATAATATCTACTTTTCACGTTGGAGAACTCTTGACATACAATGGTTAAGAAATAATTTTTAGCATGAATTTAGCATTTTCACTGAATCTATTGTGTCATTGTTGATGAGTTAATTCCTAGCATGTGGTTAATATGAACTGAAAATCAAATTTGTGCTTTAGACGTTCTTATATCAATCAATTGAAACAAAGATTTGATTCAAAACTACACCTGCAGTCACAAAATACCATGCTTGATTTGATATATTTAAGTCATTGCTGTTTTTTTTTTTTTTTAAAAAGAATATCGCATTTACTTGCTTCTAAAAGTACATACAGTCAACTCTTTTCATGATTTTATCTTAAACTTTGACAGCTATATATACTATAAATGTTCAATCTGTATAGCAACTGTTATCTATCTTCATTCCTTCATTTTATAGTTGTCGTACACAACATACACACATGCTTCCTATGAACATATCTGACTCAAATCTGCAAATTTTGTGTTAAGACTATATTTCAATCATCTACCTCATCATTTTTTAGTTATCTTTCTCAGAGAGAGATTTCCAAAATTGAATTTTTTGAACTTAGGGAACTGCAAAATATGAAACTTCATTAAAATCTCAAGTCTGAATTTGTCATTTATTAAACTTTTTCTATACTATGTAAATAAGAAAATAGGGTTAGCTTACAATATCGCGAAATTTAGAAGATAGATGGAATGGACACTTTTTAATAGTACTGTAATGTTAGTGGAAGCATCTCCATCATGTACATAATGAACAGATATTAACTAAATCGTTTAAAATAACAACTTTGATGTCAGACAGTTTGATGGACTCATAAACATGAGTTACAGAAAACAATTTGATATCAAATAAAACCAGTACCCCTGGCGAACCAGCTGATCGTTGCAGGTAACTAAGAAAATAAAGTTAAATGATGTGAAAAATTGGTAGAACAAGCAGTTATGTTTTTAAGTTTTGTGATGGCTCATATTCACTATGAATAGAAAAGGTTTTTGTATAACATGTCATATTTTGATTCTAAAAAATACTTTGTTTGGGCAATCATAAACATCAAGTTAAAATGTTTGATAGATATTAAGGTACTTATTAATCAATAGTGAGAGAGCCAAAATTCACCAAATGTAGAACTGAAACGAATTGAAAGTGAAATCCTATGAGTGCACATTAAGAACCAAAATTAGATACAACTAATATTGCACCAAATTAGCTGATTATCAGATGTCACTTGTAAAGAACAGAATAATAAAATGTGCAATGAAAAATATTTTTAGGGCGATATATAGATGAGATGTATCAATCAGAATATCAACAAAAATTTGAAAATAAATTAAATCGATTATTACTATATTAAGCCTAACAAATTTGTAATCATAAGTTGATGTTCACTTGACTTGCTCATCTAAAACATGCCTGTCTGTCAAACAGATATAAAGGAAGCGGAACTGAATGTATGTCTTTTTATTCAACAAAAACCGTCTACCTTCATCAAATCTACGTCACTACAGGAGATAGCTTCTGATTGAAGCAGGCTTTCCTATAACTGCAAGTCGTTGAAATGTCTTTTATAACTTAAATAAATGCTTAGTGATCCAAGCAAAGAGTTTTAATGAGAAAATCATTTTGTATGTCCTTATAGAACTTGTCAAATGTTTCGATAGATTAATTAGGTGTAAATTTAAAAGAAATTTTGAAAATACTTTTTTGTTATTTCGGAGAAATTATTTCAATTTAAACTTATCATTTTGTCTGTTTATTCTCTATCTCACTGTAGAAAATTTTTACAAACATTGAAAAGAATTAAGGTCCTCTCACCTCCTCTTGTTCCTTTAATTTGAAGTTTGTAGATTGGTTGCTCATATTTTTTGATGAAACTTTCTTACCCTCTCAGTCAAGTTCAACTTTCCAAAAAAAATGATGAAGATACTAATATGCCTAGGTTTGTTAGGTATTACCCACTGTGTGAAATATAATTTTTATTGTAATTGTGAATATTTCTTCTAAATTAAACATTTTTAAAAATTTCAAATTGGTAAGGTTTTTTTGAATTAAATATTTTCAATGACTATTCAAAATTTTATCACAACTGTCAATGCAATTAGTAAAATTTATACTCATGTGTTTTATCACATGCAAAATTTGTTTAAGACATATACTACAAAACTTTTCTTGCGTTTTAGTTGTTTACATGGTAAATTTTTCTTGAAAATTATTGAAATTATTGTGCTTGTTTTTACAGGACAATTAAATTGATGTTGCATTCTTAAAAATATATTATTGTTTACTTTAGAATTCAATTAACTTTTTGAATTCTTTTCATAGAAAAACAAAATTTTCAAGATTCAAAGAGTAGAACTTTAAATGGCATAAACGTTTGCAGACATTTTTCTTAAACATAAAAAGAAAGAAAATTTTTCTTTATAATCTAGCTTCTTTTGCTTGTATATTGTATCTCAAAATGTGCTTAGATCCATTGGGTATATAAATTATAATACTGCATGTATTTTTTAATTTTTATAATTGCTTGATCAATATGGAAAAAAAAAACTTTATTTATGTATTATGATTGCAGATTGGAAAATATATCAAGGAATTTAAATGGGCAGTTAGTCTTCAAGAACGCATACGAGAAGATATTGAAGTTGGTCTCGATAATTACCCTGAATCTAATGAAATGCTTGAAGAGTGGGGTCATGACATGCTATCTTTCAAGGATAATCTATACTCTTGGATAGACTTTACTCTTTACCGATCAAAGCAACTTGAACAATTTCAATATTATTTAGTGCATAAGATTTACATGGATGATAATACTTTGCAGAGTTTTCAAAGGATATTAGAAAAGGCATATGACAGTTGCTTCATATGTTTGGCTGGAGCATTTTATGAACATGGGCTTCCAGATTTATCATTGAAATCAGTTCAAAAGTAAGTATACAAAGTAAAATTGCATTATAAAAGTTTTTATTCTTCTATTTTTATTGAATAAGTATTAAAATGTTTAGTTTGCTATTTTGTTTAGTTAATTTTTGACAGATAAAGTCCTGACACTTCAAAATATTGATGTCCCCAGTATCTTTTGTATCTGTTAGAAATTATATTCCAAGGAAAAAAATATCGAAATCATTAATATGAAATGACATATAAGAGTATAGAAAATCATTTTCTAAACATATTTCTATCCTTGCACAAATAGAACCCTACTTATTTCTTAAAATATTTTTAAATTAGTAGCTTTTATTATTCATTGACTTTTTAAATTTTTGAGTGACTTAGATAATTCATAATTTTTTGTCCACCATATTTTTCATGAAATTTCAATAATTTTAATGTTAAAATGAATGTGAGGAGGGGGGAGTATTCTAACCGGCCCGACCAGTTACAAATTCTATTCAACTTTATTCAAAATTTCTGTTGGAAATTATCTTGAATAATTTTTTGTAATAACTTCTTTAACAATGTGGCTTGATTATTGGTTAAAAGACTAAAATAATTTTTTAAATCCAAATACTAATAGTTTATAGTGTTAAGTGAGAATTTATACTTCATATTAAATTTGTACCTTACATTAAATATCTTTGGAAGCTAATTGACATAATCATAATTTCATATCTTAATGTTTATATTTAGAATACTTTTACTTGAATATTTCTTAATCAAATTAAGATAAAATTGAACATTATAGAATCTTTAAAATTATCTGTACTTTTATATATTATAATCCTGTATGATACCTGTAAATTCTTCTGGAAATATCTTATACAGAGAGAGATAAAAAGCTTCTCGTTGCATAGTTTGTTATAGCTTTCTTGGTAGGTAATGTTGTTATCTTAGCCCATTGCTGATTATGTGTTGTATCTTTATATGAAAGACTGTAGCATTAACTACTTGTTGGGATTTATGCAGATTTCTGGAAAATATCTTGGGGGGGGGGGGTGAATTTTCAATGTGTTTAAAAAAAAGCTTCTGGTCGGGTAGTTTGTTATAACTTTCTTGGTAGGTAATGTTGTTATTTTAGCCCATTGCTGATTATGTGTTTTATCTTTATATGAAAGACTGTAGCATTAACTACTTGTCGGGGTTTGTGCAGATTTCTAGAAAATATCTTGGTGGGGGGGGGGGTGAGAATTTCAACATGTTTAAAACTTTTTGCATTAACACAATACTTCTTGAAAAATCTTTGAAATATCTTTGTTCAAAAATTTTCTGAAAGGCCAAAGCCTCTGAAACCAAACATTCTAAGTAGAAACAAAACAAATTTTATAAAATTCAGTATGTGAATGTTATTAACCATCTATCAGGAGAAAATATTCATTTTCCTTTTGTAGCGGGTGGGGAAAAAAAAAGAATTGCAGCCTGCAAGAAATATTTGTGCTAAAATATATATTCAGGATAAAATATTAAACTAATGCAGGGATTCAAAATCTGTTCTTGTCAGAATGGTATTTATTATCACTTCTGTTGCTTTTGATATTGTAAGAAATTTGCCATACTTAACTCTTTTATTATAAAAAAGAATTACCCTTAGGAAACAAAAACAAAATTAGAAGATGAAATTACTTGTAAGCAACCATTCAGATTTGAATTATTCAAAAATCTATGTGATGAAATTCTGATTTTTCTCCTTTTTGTAAATATGACAGTTTGTGAAAGCACACCAGATTTCTTTAAGTTAAATGTTGAAAATTTGTTACTAGATAATTTTCTCTCCCATGTTTGAGTTCAGAAACTCCTTTTTTAAAAAAAGCCAAAAAGGAAAAAAGGTAGGTTTAGTGTAAATAAAAATATTGTGGCGTGAAATCTAATAAAATAAAGTTTTTTATTGCACTAAGAATTATTTGTGATCACATAAATAATTTAAGTGGTAATTTTAAAAATATTGATGAATAAAAAACTGTATGTCTCAACAGTGATTTCATCTAATATAGTCAATATCTTCAAAATGGGTGAGGAGTCACAAATTTTCTTTTCAATAATTAGAGAAATATATTGATGAGTTTTCTACATCTGCTGATAAATATGCAGACCAAGTTAGAAAACAAAATTATATGATACTCTATACTTTAACTCATTTTCTGCCTTTTTTACATAGTGCTGTGTTTCTCCAAATGCCTCTTTTAATGTCAATTTGAAAATATCCCAGGAAGGGAAACTTTCTTCATTATTTTCAAATAATTGTTTCGCTGTGCCGTTTATGAAAAAGAAAGCATTTGCAAGACAAGTCATGTCATCCCATCTGTTGAATTTTGATACAATATCATATTCCTTAAGCCATTTATTTGTGTATTGTCCGTCTCCCTTAAATAAAGATGGATTCCTGTATTGTGACTGTGCTGTTATTAGGATGATAGGTTTAGTTTCCTGTTTCTCAGTCATTCTCCTTGTCTTTCTGGATGGTGGAGTATAAAGTACAAATTCTGGGTCAACACCTTTAAGGCGATTGCTTCTTCATAAAATCTGTTTCCACGCTGAGAGGAATCGTACCCGGCACCTCCACCAAAGAATGTCGCGTAGATAGAACTCAAGAAGACACAGGAAATAGAGTTAAATTAATTTATTAACTCAACTCTGAACTAAGAACACTGTGACTGAGAGATCTTCAGCTTTTATACAAGTAGGGAAGGTTCCAGAATACCTTTCTGGAAACAATAAGAAAAGACAAGAGCACTTATCTGGTAAATTAAAGAAAGATTTAGAATCTTCCAAAACAGGAAATAAAGGAAAAACAAATCAAGGAAAATTAGTTAAATAAATTTTAAGCCTACTGGGATTTGAACACATGATCTCCTGACTATGAGTCCAGTGTCATAACCATTCAGCTAGGCAGTCTCGACAATGTTTTTTTTCAATGCTGCAATATTAGCAAAATCAAAAATAGATGGAGTAAAATGGCAAAGAAAAGAAACGTGGTTTATTGAAAATGGTGATAATCTTAAAAATAAAAAATCAATTATAGTTAATAATAATTTGAAAGGAAATATTATGTAATTTATTGTTTATTATTTAGACTGATATTTTGTTTTTCAGTGATGTTTTAGATTCTCTGCTATATTAATAAACTTTATTTCAATTTAAATAGAATTTAATGTTTTTGTTTAATATATATTCAGTCTTGTTTATCATATTTATTCTAATTAAAGAATGAAATGTAGATTTTTACTATTGCTAATTTTAATTTGTATGGAAATGGATTCAAAATCATCTCTTGCTGTAAAAATAAAATTCAAATGATTTATTCTATTTCTTTAATGGAATCAAAACTCTTCAATTACTTCGAACTCTTCAATTTCCTGTAGAAGGAAGACTGTTTTCTATGTAATTAAATTGCAAGTTAGAAATTTAGTTAAACCTTTTAATATACAGCTGAAACTTTTATTCAAGAAGCAATGACATCAAATAAAGGAATAGCTAAGACATAGAATAGGCAAAGAGCTACATTCTGATTGCATTTGGGCTACTATAAAGAACTCAATTAGTGTTATGATTTGGTCATGCATGTCAGCAGGCAATATTGGCCTCCTTCATGTTATTGATATGACATTAAATACATAAAAATACACTGACACTATTCTACAGCTAAAATGTATACCTTCCTTCAGTAATCTATTTTCCAGCTACACATCATCTATTTTTCAGCATGATTTGTCTAGTTTCTACACAGCAAAAATATCAGAATAGTAGTTTAGTAAAAGAGCATTGAATTGTTATCATAACCAGGAAATAGTCCTGACCTCAAAATTATTATCCCATTATTTGAAAACTCTTGTGCATATGTTCATCAAATAAAAGAATTAATTGAGACTGTAATTGTTACCTGGCATCATGCAATAACAAAAGAAGAGTTTAAAACTCTCTTCAGTTCAATGAAACATCAGTGTGCTGTAATTAAAAATAAAGGGCCCCCCCCCTACTAAGTACTGCTAACTCGCCGCAGTCCTCAGCATTTAATGTATCCCGATAATTATTACCACTCATCATTTCTGTATTGCAAATATTTGAATGTTGCTTTTTGTGTTGAAATCAGCATTAAATTCTGTTTAAAATGATGTATAAGAGTTTGCATTTTGTGAAATGCTACATTTTCTATAAGCATACAAAGTTAGAAAACATAACGATTTTGAAAAGTGTTCACAATTTTAGCCACCACAGTGTGTGTGTGCGCACGCCTTCTGCATATATAACCTTTTTCACTGAATAAAATTGTTGACTGATTTTTTTAAATTTATTTAAAACCATTAATTAATATATTGTGAACATTTATTATTATTAGGGAAAAAATATATTTAAAGGACTACAAATGAGAACTTAAAAAATTTGAACTTAAGAATAGGAATAAATAAATGATGTGCTCTTGACGAACTACAATTGTCTTAAGTTGTTGTTTTACAAAAGAAAGGAATTTATTTTATTTAAATATTTTCTTTAACTTTAATTACATGTTTAAATTTATTTTCTCCCAGTGTATGTTTTTTGGACATACTAAAAGGTGCTTCATAATTAAAACACAGCATGATTTTGCATATGCTGTGTGATTAGCTATTTTACCAATAAAATTTAATGAATCTTTGATTTCTGCCCCCCCAAAGTTTGTACAAAGCCAACCTGTGTTTGTAATTATGCCTATTTTCCATCAACACAATGTTGCTTTAATTTATAGTAATGATTGAATCATTCTATTCCACTAGTTTAGTTCTAGAATAGTAATAATCCTTTTATGGTTGTGAACCTTTAAATTTTGACCTTGTTATTTAATTCTAATTAGTTCATATTTGCTATTAATAATGAATACTTTTTTTTTCAGCTGTAAAAATCTGTACATGCGTGATATATTTACAGAATTGTGTGTAGAATCGCATTTATTAGAAATGAAATTATGTAAAAACGATCCAGAAAAGGTAAAATACTTGTTGCTGTCTTTTTTAAATTGCTCGTTACTTTTAAAATTTAAAACTATATGTGAATATAAACTATACTTGGAAATTTTATCTAAATATTTTTTTAAACCATTGATAACTGTTTAGAGGTAAAGAATAATTTGCTATGAAAAGTTATTTATTAAAATGTTAAGTATTCGAAAATCCTACAATTAAATAACAGTATTATTTTCTATATGAAAAGAAAACTTTTATACAGGGTACCCAATAAGATATTTTTACACTAATAGCAATAGGCACATATTTAGAAACTGCTTTAAATGAATAAGAAATTACAACTTTACTTCGTTGAGTAAATAATTGTGTCGAAAAAATCATGAAGTCTTGTTTTTATATAGTCTCTTATCTCAATTGTTTATAGAACTTAAGTAATCAAAATCTGTCATGTTTCTCTTAGATTTGTATATGCCACAGAAATTCTCTAAAGCTTGTATGAATATGTTTAAAGACTTGTAATTTTATTGCTATAATTTTTAGACTGAATGATGTCAGTGTATAAATTCTTTCATCACAGTGTATTACTTTCTTGAATGCAAAATCTATGCAGAGAAATTATTGTAATTGTCAAAAATTACAAACTTGAGATTTTGATAAATCCAGGTTGTAGACTCTCTGAGTTAAGGATAACACATTTTTGGAATTGTGTCTATCTGTCTGTAAATACAATAACTCTGAAGTGCTTTGAGTTCAATAAATGTAATATAGTATGTGATCTTTACCTCAAATTTCTTGATTTCTATCAAATTTTGAGTTAAATTCATAGGCTAGAATTATTTCTGTCTAAGTAAAAATGAATACAATAATTTCAAAGAACAAACAATTTATTCAGTAAAATTTAGTGCAGATCATATTTAAAGTGAAAATAGAACTAAATTTAAGCTAATTCCATCAAGAGATTGACCATCTGCGGTCTGTACTTCAGAAAGTGTATAAATGCGATATCTCAAAAACACAACAACATGTCTAAATAAAATTTGGTATGTAATCTTGCAGTTTTGGACATATATATTGAAAATTTCATACTTAAAAATTCGTTTGGTCACATTTTCAAAGTTATAGGGGGGGGGGAAGAGATGTCCATATTACATATTCGATTTCTTGGACAAATTGCATGATAAAGATGAATTATCAGAGATTGTATTGTTAAAATCAGTAAAAATTCTAGATCCATTTTTAACATCAACATTTTCTAACTGTTTTTCATTAATGCCTTGCAATTAATACACAATTACCTTTTTAGAAAAAATTACATTATGAAGCATACAGCTTTCATATGTGCATGTCTAAGAATATAAATCTAAGCACTCATATCACTCTAAGCATTGTTCAGGATCTAAAATTTATTTATACCATTGTTCACCTGACATTCTTATACGATTGTTGTACAATCCATGTGGACAAAAAAAAGGATATAGTAATGAAATGTTAGCAAAACTACCTCTATTTTACAACTACATGATCCTCTAAGCATTTAAGTATGAAGTCAAAAATAGTGCCCTTTCTATTTTATATATATATATATATATATATATATATATATATATATATATATATTAGTTTTAGAACAAATTAAATTATCTATAAAATTGAAATTTTATAGAGAAAACCAAATATGCAAACAAAGAACTGTAAATACGTATAGCATGTATATTTGAGTGTTAGTTTTTATCCTTACTTTATGTGATATTATATATAGACTTCTTAGATAGATTTATTTATTCTATGTAAATTTATATTCAGTTTTATTTAATGGATATCATTTTACTACATGATTATTTCATTTAATTAACAGCAAGAAAATATACTTAAGGGAGCTCTGATCTTCTTAAAAAATTTCACTAATATTGAAAGGGAAGAATCAGTTGCCATGTTGAATGTATATCAAGGTTTATTGCTCAAACAATCACTGCAAATGAATGAAGAAGATATAGTTCAAGAATATGGGAAAACAATAGAAGAAATGTTTTCTATGTCATATGAGAAGTTGACTAATTGGTGTAAAGGTTGGCTTTACTGTGGAAATTACTTTCAAGAAAAGTTTCTTTCTGGGAATGATTGCAAGTAAGATTTAACTTAAATCATTATTATTTGTAAAAATTACTGAAATGTTTAAAAGTTTTTATATAAGCTAAAAGCTCTTTGTCAAATATAAAAAAGCAAGTGATGACAAAATCAGAATATAATAAAATTGTTTACAACTTTTATTATTTGATTTTTGTGTGTCTGGATATTTAAACTTCAATTTGGAATTTCTAGAAATATATTTGTCCAAATTTGTAAGTAAAATCATTTGTATTTTTTAATGAAAAGAGGGAAAAACAGACAAACTAGAGGAATATTATAGCCTATGCCATCCTTGAAATCATTCAATAAAATAATGTTTTAAGACTAATAGGATTATGAATTACTTTATATATAGATCAGAAGTTAGTGTGTAATTTTCCAATCTACATTTGCTACTAAGCCCACAAAAAGTACTGTACACCAAAGAAAAATAATAATAAATTATAACTTAAGTTATAAAAAAAAATAGTTTACAAGGTGGCAAGTCAAATGATTTTAAAAAAAACTGTCCATTACTTCAATCACCTGTCAGTATAATTATTAGACAAATTAAAACAATTGTGTTATATATAAATATGACAGTAAGGTTGTTTTCCTGGATTCAGAATTTTTCGAAAATGATTATTCTTCAGAAAAGAATTTTTTTACCTGCAGCACTGAATGTGCAGATTTTTTTAAAAATATATTATGCATGTTTTACGAGGATAATTCTGTAACCAAAGTCTTATTGGTGGTTAAAGTAAATTTAATAAAACATAGGTTTAAAAAGTTTGAATTCCAATTTTGCTTGAGTAAATGCTCCCTCCCCCTTTTTCTTTAGTTTTAATAAATTTTAAAAAATCAATCTTAAACTCAATTTGTAACAATGACTTTTTAAAAAATAAAATTCAAGATAATGTTATTTCTTCATTGAATTGTTGAGTCACTTTAAGTGTGTTAATGTTATGATTCGGGGGGGGGGGGCTGCTTTTCAAATTTAATTCAGAATTTTCCAACAAAATTCAAATTTTTAAGGCAATTTACTGAATAAGATTCTTACTTAATAAGTGTTGTGAAAGTTTAAAATAATGCAGTATTTAGTTTCATACTTGCTTCAAAAATTACTATTTTAAAAAATCCATTAACTGTCTTTTTATTTTACTTGTAACTACAGAGATGTTTTTTTTCCCTTCATGAATTTGTTTCTTTTATTTAGGAAAGATGGGAATTGTGAAATCATTTTCATTGCTTCCTAAAATATATAATCCGATTTTTCTTACTTTTTAAAAACTAAAGTAATAAAATGTTGTTTATTTTTGCATAGACGTTAAGAAGAAGATTTTTCGAAACATTTACTAAACTTCAGAAATAAGAAGTTATAAAATAATTTTTTTTTAAATCTGTAATTATTTCTACTATTTCTATTATTTTATTGTTATTTTTTTAATTGATCAGAAGAATGCAGTTAGAAAATTGCATTGTTCCATCATCAATTTCTGAAAGTTTTGCCAATCTGATGCTGGTAGCCTATTTACATCCACGCATATTGAGTTTCATTTGTTGCAGCATATATGAAAGTCAAGTACAAAATATCTGGTCACACTTTGCATCTTTATCAGTGCTAGTATAAATTCAGAAATGATCCATCCATCCAAATTAATTGGCATTTTATACTATTAAAAAAAGTCAGATTTTTATTGTTAACCTTCTAAAAGATTAAAAAATTTAATTGATTGATTAATTTGTTGATAGCAATAAAACTATGAACATTTTTGTTTTTGTCAAATTCAAATAAATTTTATAATAGATGGTTCTGCAGTATAGCAGAAATAAATATTTAAATTATGTTGCTGAAATAACTTAAAATTTGAAATTACCCATTTAAAATTAATTTAAAAAATTTCAATAAAATCAAAACTTTTATAAAACAGAAAGCTTCCAAAGCTTAGAAAATAAACAGGTTCATGCATGCATGAATGTAAAAAGGTGCTTAATTTGTGAAGCATTTTATCACTAAGCAACCTGTAGTATTTTGTTGTTCTTGTAGTAATGTTTTTATATTATTTGCTAATTGGCTTATTTTGTTTCATGCACTATTTTTTAAGGTATTATAAATATACATTGAGATCCTTCATCAAGTCATGCTCGTACGGTGATATATTTATCCACGATACAATGTCCACAGAAGCACTTGCAAAGGTAATTATGGCATGTTAGCTTAATAAGTTTTGTTTAACACCTATTTTTATAATATTTTGGATAGCAAAGCTCTTCGTATGTCTTATTTGCATTTCACACATTTAATAATATAATACTTGTTTGTAAGTATATCGGTATTCCATTTTTGCTGTGTTTTTTTTTAAATTGCAAATTGTTTGACTTAAAACTATGTTACACTGTAGTCAGTCAAGCAAGAACTATCAGAAAATTCCTAAAAATGGGAAATTTATTATAAAACGGAATTTTTTAAAAATCTATTAATAGTTTTTATCAAAAATGATAATTGGCTAGTTTTTTTCATAAGTGGATTGAAACATTGCTGACAGCTAATGGAAATCAAACATTCACTGATAGTTAAAAACGAAGATCTACCACATTTCTGCTTATGTACTAGGCTGCAAAAAGTTTGTATTTAAACTTTTGAAGAAACGAAATTTCATGTGTAATCATATGTGCTTTATTTTAGAATCTCCTTCAATTCTAAGCAACTCTTGTGTATCCAACTTATAATGAATTCTGGTTCAAATTGTGATGGCACTTAGCAAGTTTATTATTTGCCTTACTTTTATATTCTGTATAGTTATCTAAAAAAATTATTCCCTTGTGTCATTTTTCCTCCCATTATTTATGGCATTGGAGTGATAATTTGGTGGTATTATCAATTTGTCAATTCATATTTTTTAAATAGATTTCTAATTGAGACTAGGTTTTGCATTTGCCAAAATAGTTTAGTTATAGTAAAACTTGATAAATTATCATTTAAAGCTATAATGAAAATTAATCAGAAAATTTATTTACACACACACACACACACACACATATATATATATATATAGTATAATTTTTTAACCAGAAGGCAGTGAAGAGACTTTCGAATTTTTGACATCATTTTATTTCAGCACTGAGAGGCAGGCATGTTTATGTATAAGCAAGAACTATGAGCATACACACAACACTGAATGACAGACAGAGGAATGAGGAAAATCTCTTAAACATTTTACCCCTGGTCTTTTATAACATGATACTGATAGAGAAAATATTGGTTTTCAGTACTAATACAATGATATTTACATTGGGATTTTCACGTGAACTTGGAAAGGAAAACAGGGATCTTTTTAAAAAAGAATTTGTTAATTCAATGGTATTTTACCTCTTAACTCAGAGTGTGGGAAAGAAAGACATTAAGCCGATTCAACACTTTAACAAAGCTTCTGTTGAATTAATAAGCTAGACAAAGTGGAATATATCAGGAAATAAGAGAATATTCTAGAATGAAAGGGGGGCTAAATTGAGCTAAAACTTACGAAATTAGTTAAGTCTATATTAAATTTTAAAATATCATCATGTGTATGTATATATATATATAATATACCCTGAAAGTTTTTGTTTGCTATTTTTTTTTTTTCAGAGTCTATTAAATTATTGTAAGTTACTTTAATAATTAGCAAAAATTGCAATCACTAATTATGTCATTTTTATGAGAAAATGGAAAATGCAGCTTAACTAATGCCTGTCTGCTGATATTATGATTTTAAGCTTTAATAGGTCTCTTATTTAAAAACGTGTGTGTGTGTGTGTGTGTGTGTGTGTGTGTGTGTGTGTGTGTGTGTGTGTGTGTGTGTGTGTGTGTGTGTGTGTGTTTTCATGGCGGTAGCTTCTAGAATGGCTTACCAAATATATCTTGTCTCGGAATATAATTAGCAATTATATTTTTACTCGGATTAATTGTTCACATGTCTTTATTTAAAATGTGTATGTTGTTAAATCTTGTTAAGTTTGCTGTTACAAATAAACTGTTCAAAAAGACAACCAGCTCGTCATTCCTTGGAATCTCGTATATTTAATTTGGTGATACCATTCATTTATTATTTTTTAACAGCAGTATGATTAGTTATATATTGTGCTCACATTATTCAATTAATTACTTTCTATAAACCATAGCTTAAAAATATTTTCCTCGACATATAAATGGTATTGTTTGAAGTTTCTAAAATTGATAAATATTTAATGCTAGTAAAACTTGCATAATGTTGCTTATCATAATATAAACTAAGATACTGAAATTTTAAATAATAATGATTTTGCATGTTTTTTCATTTGCTAATGGTATGGTCAATTGAAGATGTAAAATTCATATAAGGTGGGGAAGGAAAATGATATAAAAAAGACAAGGAAATAAAAAAAAAGTTTGCCTCAGATAAGAATTTAAATTGCTTGAAAGTAGTTTTTTTATGAAATTTATAATTTGCCTTTTCAAAGCCAAATCAATAAAAGTAATTATAAATCAATTGAAAAAAAAAAGATTTTATCTTTAAATTAAATAGAAATGTTAAAATAAATACTTCAATTTTCTTTTAAATGTATAATGGGGCATCAGATGCAAGTTTTTTTCAATTTCAGTTCTTAAAATTTTCATAAAAAGTTACTATTTTTTAAAAAGAATTCTCAAAATTCAGTAAATTGCATCAGAATTCAAAGCAAATTTCTTTAGAACGAACACTTATTTATTTTTATTCCATGATGCACAAAATATTAAATAATGATTTTCTTCACTGAATTTTAAAATTTAATCTTTGAGTTTGATAATGGTTAATTTTCACCATTACACCTATGTGAAAATTTCATGATTGAAATTGATTTGTCTGAATACCATAGACGAGCAGGTACAAACTCTTCCTTTTGTTAGTATACATATAATTGTATAATAGGTTATATATCTAAGTACTTAAAATGTCACTTTATCATTTTACTATAAAGTTTGAGCTTTTGCATCCAAAAGAATTAAGGATTTTATGATGATATTTTGCATTGAAATTGATACATTTTTTTAATAAGTGTGTTTTAATAGCAATATAATGTTTTCAGATGATATGGCTGCTTTCATCCTCTGATGTTCCATTAAACTGCCGAAATGACATAGTTGAAGAGATTATAAAAATACCATTATCATATTTAATCCCATGGATACCACAACTCCTTGCAACATTTTTAAAGACTGCGGATAGCCACCTTGAATCCATTCTAAATAAAATTGGTTTGAAACATCCTGAATATCTATACTTTCTATTACATTCAGCTATGAATCAGAGAAAGCCAATTCATATGTCTGAATCTAACGGTCAGTATCCATGTATAATTATATATTCTTTAAAGATTAAATGTTTGTACAGAGTATATTTCCATAATGCTTCCCTTATTAGGAAATGAAATTCTATTTTTACTTTTTATACTTTAAAATTATTATTTAAAAATTTCTAAATTTATTTCGTTTACAATAGCTTCTTTAAAAGTTTTTTAATAGATTTTATGAAAAATAAATGGTTGTTTGTAATACATAAATTTTTCTGCTGTTTTAGCTTTGGGTATACATAATATGATAAAAGTGTATGAAATTTTTAGTAGGATAAATATTAAAAAAGGATGAAACAAGTAATGCTCAATGATTGGACGCAAGTTGACTTCTAAAGTCATTGGTCGCTTGTCAGTTCCAGTTAAAAATTTTACTGTTGATAGAGTGTTTTTTAAATTTTAAGCCTTGAAAAGTCTATCAGTCACTAAAAGTGTTCATAGAATTGCTAAGAAAATTCGTGTTATACATAACTGAACTGAAAGGTTGTTAGTTTAGATTCCAGAACATTCAAATGTTTCCTGGAATGAATGGGTGAATTCATTCTCAAAAATCGTCCTGGAGTAAAAGAGAGTGGGTTGCATTTAAATATTTATTACATATTACTAGAAATCTTACTACAAAATATATACCGAACCTATGAGAAAAGTAAGGGATGTCACTCACAACCCTTCCATTATATGGTCTCTGTAGCTTAAAATTAGAAGTAACAATAATTTACCTGACTAGTTGTTACTCCATCTCTTCTGAATAAATTTAATCTTTTTGACAATTTTTACTTTAACAAAGAAAATGATATTATTTGCTCACTTCATGTACTGTAATGTAAAATATGACCTAAAATTATTAATAATTTGCATTTTTGAATCAATTTTTTGTGGTTGTATGTGCAGCTGTTATGTTCCATAAATCATAAATGCTGTAGATATGTAATTATAAAATTTTGTCTTGAAAATATTGCTTCTCTAAAATTGTTTTGTACTATAGATCTCTCAGTAAACCTAATTTTTCTCTTAGATAAATTTGTTACCATAAAACAAAAATTATTATGTTTGTCAACTCTATTTTCCAAATGATTAAATTGGCTTTAAAATATAGATGATTGCTATCCAAATTATTCATTCTATTGTATTGGTAAAAACAAATATCTTTTATAAAGGAATGCTGATTAGACTTTAGCTCTTAATATATTACTAAAAATTTTATTTTAGAAATCATTTTCTTAAAGAAGAAATTTGAATTTTGTCAATGTCTATTGATCAGTTGTAGAATAAATATTTGCATTAGCCACCTTTGGCGACCAGCTGGTTCGCCATGAGTAATGCGCTCTAAAATTTTCAATTAAATCACATTCATTAGCCTTGAAGTAATTCCGAGCAAGCGCCAACACACTCACATTGAGCTTTATTATATGTATAGATAAAAAATATATGTTATTTTTTCTTTAAAATCAGTGCAAAATTTAAGAAATAGTTAAAGTTAAAAGATTCAGTTATTAGTAGTTAAAGAGTCGGTAACTTTATTCGGAAAAACTTTCCGAGTTTAATGCTCTAATAGTTTATCGGTTATGCTTCCAAAATATTAAAAATGTTTTTTTCAGTGATGTTGCCAAAATATTAAATATGTTTTTTTAAAGAAAATGAAAAAGGAAAAAAATTATTGAATAAATGATTTATATGTTGCAAACAATTATAGAAAAACCTTGGTTTTGCATTTATTTTTTTAGAAACTATCACATTTTGTAATGGAGAAAAAATTATTGAATTAATGATACAGATATTGCAAACGATTATAGAAATATGCCATTAAGTGGGGATTTCAATGCATATCCTGTCTAAATTCAATCAGGTTAACGTAAATAAAGAAGATTTGTTGAATTAATTATAAGATATTACAAACGATTATAGAGAAACCTTTGCTTTGCATTTATTTTTTTAGAAAATATCACATTTTATATTTCTTTTATTTTATCCAGTTTTAATTTTAATTAATTCAAATTCTAATTAAAAATTTGAAAAAAGGGGCTCCAAGGTGCACATTCCCGACCTCCAAGAGGTATACATGTACCAAATTTGGGAGCTGTAGGTCCAATGGTCTGGCCTGTAGAGCACCAACACAGACACACATTGAGCTTTATTATAAGTATAGATGATCGTTTTCTGCGACTAAAAGAGAGATGTACTGGTACACTATAGCTATATAAATAAAAGTGTAATTCAATTCAGTTGATAATATTTTATAATTCTTTGAAATATTTTACAAGCTAGGCATAAATCAACCAAGATGGCAAAAAAAAAAAGTAATCTTTTAAAGGGCTTATAAATATAGTATTTAAAATACTAGCCATTGTTCATCAATTATGCTATAGATCGTGTTTAAATAAATTTTAAAATTTTTAATCAATTTTGTGAATTAAAATATTTAATATTAAAATGATCATATTATTTTAATGCCAATTACTACATAATAATTACAAATTATGTGTGACAGAGATGTTTGCAATGATTGTACAGAAATATTTATAGATTCCTTTGCTTATATGTATATATAGAATAATATTGTAGAAAATATAATCATTAAAAATCAATGTCTTGATCCAGCGCAATGAGTGAATGGTGAGCCATGTCCAAAAGGTTCAATAACAAACAACAGCATTTTATTTTAAACAGAGGCAGAACTCATTGTAGCTGAATGCAGACAGAGAATACACTTGATATATATTAAGAGTATTAAGTATACCTGCAGTAATAAACAGAACGAAGCATTAAAACTGTATTTGATCAATTTCACTGGCTATTTGCTTGATTCAGTGTTCAAATCAACATAGACTTACTTCAACTCTGGCTCCCAATTTCTTAGTTTCTTTATCAGGTTGGGACCACTATGGCTCACTAGTCTCTTGTAGATTCTGAAATCTTCATTTTATTGTGAAAACTCGAATAGGGGCATTGACTTGATATCCATTCATTACCCAGCAGAACTATCAAGGTGATGATTGTAAAAAAGAAAAAAAAAAAACATTAAGCATTTTTCTATTAACACATTAAAGGCGGGAGTCATAGCACTACGATTTGATCTGTGTTACCTAGCATACTTTTGTCAAGATTCCCCGGCTTTAATGTGTTAACTCATTAAATTTGCTTTAAATTTATTAGCTTCCTTTTTTTCATAAGATCAATAAATTCTATCATTTATTTTGCATATATAAATATAATCAATAATTGAAAATCTGATTCATGAGAAACTGTTTACTTGATAATTTTCTCTTTGAAATAGTTTAAATGTTTTACTAATTTTTCTCCTTTCTATCTGCAGAGCACCTCTATATGGAGCTTATGAACAAGTTGAAAACTTCTCATCCGATGTTAATTTCCACTTTAGAAAAAATTGAAAATGAGGTAATTATAAATAAAAGTTTTTATATTTATGGTACTTTTCAGTTCCTTTATTTTTAATATTATTCACAAGATTAATTTATCTGTTGAATATTTACTAAATTTTAATATATTCTTGGAAAATGAAAAAAAAAAATACCAAATAAACATTATAAAAAAAGGTTTTTAATTGGCATTACAGAAATTCCCACATGGCATGCCATTGAAGCTCCAACTTCTCTTTCTCCATGAAGCATTGTTTTTAAAATCTCAAATCGACATATTATGCATTTTTTAAGACTTAAAAAAATTGCTGCTAGTACTCTTATTTGATATAAGAAATTCAGACAGAATTTGATCAATTATTAAATGCTGAGTTATAACTACCAATTAGGGCAACCAAGCAAAGTATGTTAAGTGTGAAATATATATATATGTATAATTGTTTTTTATTATGTAGTTGAGTTCTTATTTTCTTAAAATTAAATGTTTCTAATAATATTTATATGCTTAATTTTTAAACTATAAAATTATGTATCTTAAGGAATCAGTTTTTCATATTTAAATTGGAAATATTGCAATTGGAAGCATTGATGCCTATTTAAATATATCTATATTACATATGCAAAACATTTAATAAAATTCTATTCTGCAAAGAAATATGAAATGGAAAAGACTTGTCCATTTAACTATACTCTCAGTTGAAAATAATTAAGTACAAAAAATTAACTTAAGTATAGTGAGTCCATACTCCGCCAATTAATTATTGTTTTGATTTCAAAGGGTGAGTATTCCAGTTATTATATACATAGTCATGACATGATTTGACTTTGCAATATATATATATATATATAATACTGTATTATGCAGTGAAATTATTTTCTAAATACTGTATAACATGCAGTATCGTGTAATATTCAGTATTGTATGACATGGTGAAAGAAATATTTCATAGTGTTTTTAAACTCTTGCATTTTATACTATTTCAGTGTTTGAGAAAATATTATATAATGTTACTTTTGTTAATTTTTTTAATGCTTTATATGCTACTTGGATATGTATTGGATGATCAACTGAATTCCCCCCCCCCCCTCCACATATAACTAAATATTTATATTTGTGAATTTGGAGTATCATCTGACTATTGTGATTTTTCTACCTTTTAAAATTTGATTAGTGTTAAAATAATCAGTTAAATGCTGGCTTTTACAAATAAAAAAGTTCAGAAATTATTAAAAGAATGATGAAGATATTAAATATAAAAACAATCAGTGATACATTTCTACCAAATAAAATAATTAGGATTTTCCTCCCTTCTATCATTTGTTCAAAACTAAACAGAATAAGTTCTTGTGTGCTCTGTTCAGAGGTGATATAAATATTCTAAATAAGCTTAAAATAAATCATATACAATTCATTTTTTTTTATTGAAACAAACTGGATTACATATATTATGAGTATGATTATATGAGTATGACACTCATTTTTCTTACTAAACCATAACAATTAAGAGACTGCATAGTTGTTTTTATTTATTTATTTATTTATTTATTTCTTTTAGCTCATTTTGCTTAGCAAAAAGGCTACTCCTAATACGCTTGGTGTACTGAGAAGAATAGAACTTAAAATCTGTGATATATTTTTTATGTGTACTACAAAACAAATTGATGCCAATTCCATTGATAAAAAAATACAAGATATTTTTACTGAATCAAGTAAATCTTTAGAAACTGAAAGTGATCCTGAGCTAAAAAGGGCATTACGCAATTTACTAAAACCAAGGTATAGTTTCATTTCATACATTTTTAAAAATTGGTATAGTTTCATTTCATACATTTTTTAAAATTCCATATGCATCTTGCATTGTATTTTGATATGAAATGAAAATTAAACATTTACACTTTTTTGTTCCAAAAGTAAGGAGAATATTAAATAAAGTTTTGTTTTTTGGTTGGTTATACCTCTTTCCATCTAGCAGCCTTAAACGAATGTGACTAAGAAAACTATCTTTTCAAAAATATTCAATATATTTATATGGTAGAAGTACATTGAGGTCAAATACTTTCATTTTATGAATTTTCCTGATATTATATCATGCTATTAAAAAACTAAATCTATAAGAGAGAAAAATTGCAGATGAAGATTCTATAGCATAATTTAAAAACATGTTTATTTACCCCCCCCCCCTTTCTTTCTTTCAGAGCAAAAACTTATTAGATCACTAAAAACATTCTTGATGGGTTTAGTCATGACATTGATAAAGAATAAGTTTTCTTATATATTGCCTAATGCTGTATTTGAACATGATTTTGCTTTAACTTAATTTAAAAATTAATAAAAACTCATTTTAATTTTTCAAAAATATTGTGAAAACTCTATAATATTTGAAAACATAAAGGAAATTTATAATGTCAAAAGTTTTTTTAATACATCAGAATAGCTGATATTCAAATCTAACTCTAAAGAGCATGACTAAAGACTAAATCTTAGCTAAAATGACTGGAATTGTACTTATCGAATGAAAATTCTTCCACTAAGATAACCTTAGGGCAAAGCGAAAAATTCACGAATGTTTACTTCGATTAATCGCGGAGATAAAATAAAAAAAATTGTAGTAAAGGTACAGAATACAAACCTAAAAGGGTATTAAAAGAGTTAGGCGAAGGAATATGTCTTTTCCAAAGTAAAATTATTTCATGTAATGTCGATTATTGGTGATTAAGAGAAATCATAATTTCATAGTTTTATTGTAGAAATCGTCCATTGGAGATGCAATAGAAGAATTTAGACACAAATGTTCATTCTTCTTGTACTTGAATTATCATTTAATTGTTAATATAAAAATAATTATGTTTTATAATTTAAAACTTAGATTTATGAATAATTTAAATTAGTATTATTGTCTTAAAAAAAAGAAAAGTTTAAATTTTTGGATTTTAATAATGGCAAATTATTTCTTCTAACATAAAGAAACTGTATTTACATCAAAAATTAAACCTGGTTTTCTTAAAATTATTTTTATAATGTTAACAAAAGTTCCCAACATTAGTATTTGAAAAGAAATAATAGAAAGCAGACATAAGTAAATTTTTCAGGATTTTCAACAAGGTAATATGGTATGCTGCATAGTTTTCTGGTGAAAGACAATTTTTCTTTTTATAGTCAATATCATTTGTCTTTTATTAGATTTTTTTTTAATATTGCTCTTGTCAACAACTATGGTTTATTTTTAATGCAAGATGTCAAACTGTATTTTGTTCCCTATTCTTATACAATAATTACTACATTGTAATAAATTGATAATTAGCATGTAAAATAAATTTCTATAAATATTGAATTATTTTTTGTGATGTGAATAATTATAATAATTTAATTTATATTCATAATTTTATTTTATGTTAAAATTAAATCATTATTCATCTATTAGATGAATAAACATTTTTGCATAAAAAAGAGTAACTTAATAATTAGAATTTTATCCATGTTTTTAATTTGATTTAAATAATTTTGACATTTTTTAAACTGTATTTATTTTTTAAATATTTGTTTATTATTATTCAAAAGCTAGGAAACTAAATATTTTTGCATTTAAAAAAAGGGAAAAACACACTAATTAAAATTACTTGTAAATTTTTAATTTAATTTATACTATTTCCTTAAATTTTGAAATTAAAAGCAACAAGAATCGAACTCTTATTTCCCTTTTATGAAGTTGACTACTATACTATTCAGCTTTTGAATGTGGGGACAAGTTACTAGTGCATAAATTATGCAAAAAAAGTTTGAAGACTGTTTTTCCGAAATTATCTGGTTCATATTTTAATGAATGATTTCAAAGAAGCTCTGCATTTGCACTAGATTTCTTCCCAAATTTATTTCCCATCTTGCATCAACCTTCCATTGAGTTTTAAAGGTTTTCCTATAGAGCATAATGCTACATAGATTTTTCTGAAAGGATGTTTAAATCTTGGTCCCTAAATAGAGATAGGTCCATAATTCTTGCAATTTTTAGAACTTTCATATTCCTCACCAAGGTTGATTCAAGGTCTTTCTTATGTATCTTTATAATCTATCCTTATATTTATATCTGCTATTGCACAGAGAAACAGTATTATAGATTGTAATTGTATTAATTTGTCTAATTGATTGTGAAAATTTTATTTGTAAATTATACTAATTATTTTATGTAGAATGTTTTTAAAGAGTTAAATTTTTCCCCTTTTTAATATCTATAAAAGTGCTTTCTTTAGGAATTTAACTTTCATAATGTATAGAAACAAATATATATGCAATTTAATTATATTACTTCATATTGAGAGCGATTCAAGCATTTCAAGAACGATTTTTTTTTAATTATTATAGTGCGTGGAAATTGGAAAATATCATGTTCAATCTTTCTGAATGCATTAAATTATGTACAGTTAAAAAGAAAATGATCAAAAGGTATGCTTTTTGAAATTTTATTTCAATATTTTGCATCAGGCATGCATAGTTTTGATATTTTGCTTTGAAATTGAATATATATATATATATATATATATATATATATATATACTTTTTCATTTTGTCAGATCATTTGTACTTGATCCAGTTTCATACCTTTCATCCTTTCGACCTGATCAAATCGACATCTTTGTAAATTCATTTGTAAAGGTTAGTATTTTTAATTTTTTTTCTAATGAGAATCTCAAAAACCATTAACCTTCTTTATGAAACATTTAAAATATATGTAATTTTTAGTTTGATATAAAAATAGTTTTTTTTTTAAATATGAAATGTAGTACTTTCTTGAGCCTTGCTTGTGCAAAATATATGGTCATTTTTTTTATTATAAAACATTTGTCATTGCTTGAGGGGAGAGGATGTATGTTGAGTAAACTTCTTCAGGTAATTTTAATAAAGATATCAGTTATTTATCCAATATTTGGTTGAAGTATATTTTAATGCACCTTTTTATATTGCTAATGATGCCAAGTCACCAATAAAAAAAAATTCAAAAAATAGGAAAAAAGTGTAGAGAAATTAAGAGTTAATATTTTGTGGTTACAAAAGAAAGTCCCTGATGCTTGGAGAAAATCATTGATTATAAAAACTCCTTGAGTGTTATTGATTATAAAAGTTCCATTGCTGCATTTCCTAAGTAAATGCAGAAAATAGAAAGAAAATAACTCCTGTATATTAGTTTAAAATTATTATTAACGTGAAAATTAATTATTAACAAAGTGAAAAATTGTATACATAAAATAGTAGGTTAAGTACCAGCAGGATATTTAATGGGAAAAAATACACTAAACCACATTCTTACTTTTAGGAACATTTTTGAGAAATGTACTGGACTCAACTTTGCATTTGAATTTTATAGAATTCAAGGGAGCAATTAGCAGCATTGACATAGATTGCCTTCTTGGGCTTCTATGGACTTCCTGAAAAATTATTGAATGCTATTAGAAATTTGTATTATAGCAATAGAGAATGTTATTGTTAATGGTACACCATCAGAGACATTTGATATCAAAACTAAAGTATGTTAAGGATGCATCCAGCTTTTTGCTTTTCATAATTGTAACAGACTGGATAATGAGACAAAAATTAAAGTATCCCAAAACAGGATTCTGAGACTGTACAGTTTTGATGATGATATTGTTTGTTTTCAAATTTTACCTAATGAAAAAAAGGGGGGATACTGCAAAAATATTGCCATATAATTGTGTATGAAGATGGGTGAATGTGAAACAAATATCGTGAAAATAAATAGTAAAACGATGGAAACGCAATTTTCTTAAACAAATTAATTCTTCATTGTAAACTGCATTTTAAGGGACTTTAATGTGGAGCTATGCATTTAATATTTAATATGGAGATCAGAAACATCTAACTCCTTAATCCGTTAGTATATGACACAGAAGCCGAATAAACTGTTTTTTATTCGGCTTCTATGTGTGGTATACTAACTAACTGGTTTTTATTTTAACAGACAAAGAAAGAAAAGAAAAAAATGGCACTCACCAGAAACTGATTTTCTTTTAAAATTATGTCATATTTCACGCAGTATTTTAGGCTGTGATCCCGACCTTCTGAATCTCCCATGAAATGAGAAGAAGAAAGTAAATTATACAACTTTCCTGATTTGGTGTAGACTCTGTCATGACTGATATCATCTTATTAAGTGAAAGTAAAGGTAGAATGAAATGTGTGTCTTGAGGAAAATTTGTTACCTGAGTGCCGAAGTATGTTGCATTATTAACAAAAAACTCACAGCATTGCTTGTCTGCCGCATAAATTGACTATGCGAAGGCTTTCTATTGTGAAAGCTGAACAGAGCTTGATATACCAAGTTGAAAAAGGCTGATGTATAATCAGTCTTGGCTTGGGTGATCTTTTATTCCTGTTAAGGCTGTCACTCAAGCCCATGAGATAATTAGCACAGTTCATTTTGCAAGAACACACAGTGTTTCACTTGTTCTGTATTCACTAAATTCTACAATCTGCAGTTACTGTATTTTGTTCTCCATGTGTTTCCATATCGGTTTTAGTAAGATATGTTGCAAGTGGGTGTGAACTAGATACAGCCAGAATTCGCCAGTTTATTCCTCATCTGGCATGATATTCACAAAAGGCCTTTTCAATATTGCAAATGGAGGAAGGCATTTTCTGGTTTACTGCCATTCAAAGAACTGCATGCACCTAGCAAGCTATCTTATGCTGCGATTGCTCTTCCATTGCAAGTGAAAAAGTATAGCACAGTGTAACAAGCATTTTCATATTTGGCTTCTTCTTTTTTTAAGCAACTATTCTGCACGCCTGTTACAATATGGGGTAATGAGCATTCACTATCTAAGAATGTTGACTAATTTTTGAGTTGCAAAAATGAAGTGCTCTATCTGAGGTTGTATAAATACAAGGTGAAATACATATGGGGAATCTTTTGATAAATGTTACTTAATGCAACAGTTTGGTGCTAAAGTTATACCTTGCCATTTGACATTCCCGAACTGCCAACACTCTTCCCTACATCAATCCGATAGATTTTTGGCTATAGGGATACCTGAAATCTAAATTGTAGGCATTTAACTGCCCCTGATTTGAAAGACATTGTTAATATATTCATCTTGCCATTGTACATGTTGTGCTGCCCACCTTATAACGAATGGGAAAAGGAAAACCAAAGGTTGCATATCCATGGAATAATGAAATTATTTTGGGCAATGAAGCTAGGGTCATGCTCAAGAGAACTAGCATTAGACCGATTTTTATGATGTGCATCTGTCAAAATCTTCTGAAATGGCTTGGTATAATGAAAAATGGTGATGGTGAAGATAGAGATTATTATTGAAATTATCTCTGCTTGATTATTTGGTTGCTATATTAGTGACAAACATAATGGTGCTTTAAAGTATATTTCAACCAAATCTGTTTATCTATACTTGTAAACAAAGTTCAATGTTATGTGTTGGCATTCTACACACCAGACCATTAGATCTGCAGTTAGCAAATTTGGCATGTTTATATCTTGGAGGCCGAAAATGTGCTTCTCAAAGTGTTTTTAATTTTTAATCAAGAGGTTAATGGAAAATGAAGTAAAATTTCAACGTTTCCCCCCCCCCCCCCGTTTTAACTTACAATGAGCATTACGACACAAAATTGGTTTTTGCATTAAGTTAAAACTAAAAAAAATATTTTAATTATACTAATGCATTAATGAATATTTTTAAAAATATGTATTTTAATCATATTTTTCAACATTATATTTTGCGCAAATTACAAATAAAATTTAATCTGCTTGAGCATGTATATGGTAAAAAATTTGCTTTTATCAACATGTTGCCATCACATTAACAAAAATTTAAATAGAATAGTAAATCAACTATTACTGCAAACTATAAATATATAAAAGTATAATTTCCAGCATATGTCTGTAGGAAGTAAAAAGAAAATTAAAATATATTTTCTAAACAGTAAATCGAAAAATTTTCTATAATCTTTTACAATATTTATATTATCAATTCAATAATACAAATTAATTTAAGGTAAACATGGATTAATACATATATAATAATCAGTCTATTCAGCTCCCATCAGCCAATTTGGGGCATGCATGTGCTAGCAAAATGTTCTAAATGAATTAAATAATTATATCTTATGTATCTTGAGTCAGTAAATGCTCTGATGAATTACTAATTTTAAATTTTTACATAGGTCTTCTGCCCTTTGAATCAGATTTAACAAAATATTTTAAATAAAAATTATTAAATTCACTGAACTAACTAATCACTAACACTGACTAATTTCTGGAATTTGAATATCACTCTTCTATAAAAACTGGCGATTTTGGACTACTTCATCGACGGTGTCAATAAATGCCAATTTTCTGCCCTGGTTTCTCGACAGTGATTGGTCTATGATTATGAAAATACTGATTGTTCTTAAGTTGATATATAAAAACTTCATAAATTATTAAGGTTTGATCGTAAAAGATAGAAAGGTACTTTTTTTTTTTAAGTAAGAATATCAAGGTATTTCACAGAATATGATTCCCTTGGACAAATGACTATGTAAAATTTAAATTTCATAATTTTTCCATAAGTACATTTATTGACTGAAATAAAATATTTTTATTTACATCATTTAAATATTTTGAAAGCAAAACTAAAAACTGAATTTTACGATCTATCAGATAAATTCTTTTTGAATAAATCTTTTATTCAGTAGTGCACATAAATCTTCAATGCAGATTGACTCTGCTTTCAATTTTCATATTAAAAAAAAAGGTGTTTGATATCAGTTATTAATGTTTTTATTTTAATTATAGTTTAATATTTCTGATCTGATTTAAAGTTGAAATTTTATGGACACTGATATATAGTACAATGAACAGAGCTGTTTAAGGCCTACATATTAGTATAACTGAATTATATAACCATCTTGTTTAGAATCTGAAAATATTTTGCTGAAAAAGCTTTTAAGAGACCAAGTTACATAGAATATTTAATTTAAAATTTTAGGTATCATTAATACTGGTAAATCATCTTATCACCAAAGGCGGCTTGTTATAATATAAAATGATTTCCATTTTCTGTATTAGTTGCATAGTTTTTTCATGCCACACAGTTAAGATCAAAATACAGATTCTTTTCTCAATAAATTTGATACCAGTAAAAATGAAATTATGTCACAAAATTAGAAAAATCTCCTTTAAATTAACTGCAAAATGAAAACAATAAACAGCGAAATATTACAATAGACTTAAATTTTATATTAATAAAATTGATTGAAATTAATTTAAAAACATCTGAGTTTCTTTTTTTTTTCCTGTTTGTTATGTTTTTATAAATTATTTTTAATTTTTCCTAATTTTATTCTGGAAACATATTTAAGTAAATGTTGCTGCTTTTCATGCATTCATCTTTTAGATTAACCAAATTTTCCTTGAACTTTTTTTAATAAAATAATTATTGATATGATTTTATATTTAGTTTCAGGGCAAATATTCCATCTGTACGTCACGAATTTTACCAAAAATAGATCTTGTTGAAAGACATGGTGAATCTGCATGTCGAATACATGTAAAAAAAACAAATGGGAAGGTAAGTTTTTAAATTTAATCTACAATAGACTTTGATGATGGGATACCACAGAAACAAAATAGTGTTTGAGGTAGTTGCCCTATGTCTTAAATTCACTGCATATTTAGCAAGAACTAAATGGTGGATGCATGGCTTTCTAGGCAGCATCAATTCTTCATTCATAATATTCACACATATAGCACATGAAAACAGATGACTTAGTTTTTAGTTTATGTGCAAAACCTTTTATAATTCATGTTTTATACAGCAATAAATCATTAATACCTTGGCATTTCACCAAAACTAATAAAATTTCCTTTAAAAAAAATTATGGTAAAATCAATCCAATAAGAAGGTTATGAACACGTTGTGTCTTAGTTTGTGATAGTGAAAAAAATTGCTGAAAATTATATTTAGACTCTTTTGAATATTGAAATTTTAAAAAAAAATAATGTACTTTCAGTTTATTACTTTTCAAATAAATATACACCTTTAAGAAACAGCTGAAATTTAACATATTGCAAAAGTTGTTTTTCCACAAAAGTATTGATTTTAAAAAAAATCTTTCAAGTTCTTAATTGATTAAAAACTAATAACTTGTTCCGAAGTAGAATTATCACCCGACTTAGTACCTTTAAGCCAGATTTAGTTGTTTTAACTTCAATTGTTATAGAATGTCAGCAAATAGTCATTCATTCTTTTTTTATTGAATTTAGAGATTATATAAAATAAGTAAAAAGTATGTAAATTTCAATGCAATGTAAATTCCATCAGGAAATTCATTTATTCTGTGTAATTGTTCATTTTTATATGATTAAATGTAAAAAGAAAACACTCCTGATTTATTTATTTTGTCAATATAAATTTTAAAAGCATTATAATGAATATTGCTTAATACATTTGTGGTTAATGTTATCATTTGCTCTTTTTTTTTTTTTTTTTTTCAAAAACTTTTGAAATCAAGCATGTTTCTAAACGTACATATAAATATCCATTTAATGTGGTCATTACACAGTTTTGTTTTCAGTTTTGAAGTAAAAAACTGGCTAATCCTTCATTTGCAAGAAATTTTAATAATAGATTTTTGTGTAATATCTTGATCCACTTGTAAGGGTTTATTCGTCTTTCTTTCCCCCTGTCATTATCAACTCATAGCATGAAAAGAATTCCAGAGTGGTGAATCTCATGAACTTCTCTTTGATATTCAATATGTGATACATCCAGTGAACAAGAAGGAAATCTATGTTCTTTTATTTGAATTAGAGCTATTTAATTTAAAAGAATAGCAATAAAGACAGGTCTAACTTGGAATATATAATTTTAGATTTAAATAACTATGTATTTAAATCTACAATTATTAAAATTACTGTTGCATGTTTACAATTGAATTGTAAAAGCAAATTTTTTGTAACTATATGGTTTTAGTATTAAAGAAACTGAATTTCTCAAGAAAATGAAAGTTTGCTTAACATAAATCTATTCATTATTATTCTGCTATTAAATTTCATGACTGCTTTGAAAAGGTGTGAAGATTTTTTGAGTGGAGCAAAAGAAAATCAAATTACTAATTGTAAGTTTAAAGTGTGGTAAAGACAAAATGAAAATACTGTGAAACTTTAATTTACAAATGTAAAAGGAAGTGACTATAATCAGTGGCCTCCCATTTCACTATAAAGTTGTAAATTTGGCAAAAATAAAAAAAGGGAAGGAAGAGCTGGTAGGTTTTACCTCTGAAGAAAAAGAGAAAATTCCATTTTGTTATTAAAAATAAAAGTTGTCTCATGTTATGATGGTGGATCAATAGATTGATAAAAAGTGGCTGAAACTCATTGCATCATATGACTTAAAAGATTTATATGGTGCAGAGGAAAATGGACTGTTTTATAGATGGCTGCTAAATACAATTGGCTTCTTTGCAAGCAGCTCAACTTATATCATATCCCCTGTATTCAACAAATGGCTACTAAATGATACAACCAACTAATTCACATGTGTGGGCTATGGAGTGAATAACTGCATAGCCCACACTTTGAATGTGTCATTAAAACACATCAATTGTTGTATAAGTTCCTAGAATAGAATAACAGCAGGCATAAACAGAAATTGCTTCACTATCTAAGCTTCTGTAAAGCATTAGATTTTTGAAAAATCCAACTGTCATTGAACATCCTGAGGCATGCTGGTGAAAGAATACAAAGCCCAGATATCCATTGGCAAAAAAATTCTGGTAATTACCATAGTTCCAGAACTGTAATTTCTCAAACTGTTAGCGAGTTGAGATCAGTTAATAAACGTTAATGATTATCCGATAAGGGTGAATATGCTGAAGAAAATCTTTTAACACTAAAATGTGGTGAACATTTGATATTTTAAAATGTAGCTGCGACACTGCACACCTTTTTTTATTGTGAAGGAGTGAACTGCAACAATTAATATTTTTTATTTATCTTAAAGAAATGCCCCCCCCCCCTTCCTGGATGTGATAAACTTTTCCTTGATAAATTTATAGTTGGTTTTACTCTATTAGATTATAGATTATTAATCAATCAATTTTATCAGATTTTTTTATGTCATGAAGTGATCAGATTAACTGATAACTATTGTATAAATACATTCTATATTTCATAGATCCCTTCCTTGTATTTTCTTACATTCAGTAAAATTCAGTTCTTCATCCTCTTGTAAGAGTTGAAAAAGTCCTGATATTATCATTATTTTGAAATTATAATAAAAATTATCTTGACACTATTCTTGCCTTACAGTTTGAATCAAACTGCTAATTCTATTTCATTGAAGTGGTATCTTGTATCTTAACGAAGATAAAATATTTCTAGTAAATGATTATCATTTTTTTAACCCATGTTCCACGCCCATTATCTGTATTGTGAATTGGACTGATATGCACATACTCTGAATTTATATTTTTTAGGTTTATCCATATGTCATTCTGCCTATACACTCTATGGAAACATACATGAACGAAAATAGAGTTTTCCAGTTGTTTTCATTTCTCAATGACTTTCTACAGGAGGATCCAAAAACCTTTGAAAGGTCATTAAAATTTAGTGTGCCTACAATAATACCAATACTTTCGCAAATTAAAATTGTGGAAGATGATGATACCTCAATCTCATTGTTTAACACTTTTGAAAAGGTAATTATATGTGATCTGAATTCTTATATACCTAAAAGTAAAAATACATTTAATATATTTATAATGAAACCTACCTGCATAAAACTTCTTTATAAAACCTTTTTAACCTATATATATATATATACCATTATTCTTGAACACAATGATCTATAGCAAGTGGTGCCGGATAATTAAATAGGGTAATTTTATAGAGATCGCACACTTTGGCAGCCCCGGGTCAAGATTTCAGCAGAATTTTTAAATGTAATTGATTTTTTGCTTTCATAAAATTATTAAAAGAAAGCCATGAAACTTATTCAAATGAAAGTCAAATATTGTTTGAAATAATTTTTAACATTATTCTTGTAACATTCTTAACTAATCACCATTTATGAGTATTGTGTTATTTTATGATTCTGAAATAAATATAGTGATTTAAGATTTTTTTTATTAAATGTTTTTAAGATTATATTAAGAAAAATTTTACCATTTTTTTTTCCATCATTCCTTTTTTAAAAATTATTTAATTTTAGGTGTATATTATTAAAAGGCATGATACTAAAACCAATTCTTTAGAAAGTGATCCGCAGTTAACGTTTTATTTCAGTTGGTCAAAATTTCCTGCTGAAAACTGCGTATATAAAGATTTAATTTAATTTAATTTTAAAAAATCTTTGGTTTTACAAATTTGGAGGGGGGGAGGCCTGATATTGCCTCAGTACACTCAAAAAGCTTAATCCTGCCTTGACAACGAATGTATCAAACTCAAATGCTAACACAGGATCTAAGTTTATGTGTTCTAAAGTAAGGAGAGGGAAACATCGGTGGCAATGGCCTCCACAAAACAAACCATATTCTATAATATATGTGTTATCCCCCATTCCCTGCAAAAAATTATAGATCTAGAGTAAGATAGAGAATATCTTGCATAGCATTAGCACACATTAATAAGAAAAATTACCCTTTGCCATTAATTTATTTTTAGGGAATCTATCATTAGCGAGTTTTTTGGCAATTAATCCCTAATATATGATTAATGGTATCTGAAAATAAAATTTTTGTTTTAGGTGCATTTTTTTTTCTTAACCGATTGAAACTGATATTTAATTTAGAATTACAATTTTAGTTACACGCCAATTTTGATATGCTTACATCAATGCATTTTTTTTGTCATTGCATTTACATGCTTCCGAAAGTCTGGATCGATAGACAGTCAACTTTTGTATTTGGCTTTAAAAAATTTTTCACACAGTAGAAAAAAAATCTATGCAAAGAATTTTATCTGACTAGCTCTCTTCTTTTGTAGTTATTATGGAGTTACCTGATGTTTGAAGAGCTGGGCAAATAGACTTCCTCTTAATGGATTTTGTTCAAAGTTTGATAGAAATCTTCAAATTTGGTGTAAAGGACTGTATAGCAAAATTCATCCTTCTAGCTCAACTTATTATTATTGATAATAATAATTATCTTAGTCAGAGACAAGCAGTTGGGCATTTTCAAAAATTGTATTTTTTTAATTCATTGAGTTCTAAAATTGGAGATTCATCAAAATCTGGAATTGGTTTTTTTTTTTTTTTTTTTTTTTTTTTTTTTTTTTTTTTTTTTTTTT
>JAPMOQ010026707.1:2535472-2583728 GCA_026543055.1 Argiope trifasciata | reverse complement strand
TTTTTTTTTTTTTTTTTTTTTTTTTTTTTTTTTTTTTTTTTTTTTTTACAATTGCAATATTTTATTTTTATTTCTTATATGAGGATATATATATTCAAAAACTCAACATAAAAAGTAACAAACACAGTAGTTATCTTTTTGATGGTCTCTGGTCTTATACCTTGAAATAAGGAAAATGAATCTATCTTGTCCTCAGAGATTATAAAACTAGTGCAAGATGAATGGCAGTAATTATTAAACCAACAGAAAACATTTTTTTTCATAAATTAAAATAATTTATCAAACTGACACTCTTCCAAAATATTTAATTTTATGTTAAAGAAATTATACACATTAAGTATTCTGAAACCCAAGCCTTCAAGTTGTTTTTAGCCAATATTTTGAGGGCAAGACCTTTTCCTAAATTTTTAAAATAGGTATTTCTTTCATTGATCTTAATTATTTGTCTCTGCAATTTTATGTGGCATATTCTGATTTCTGGCTAAACATTTAATTATGAGACCATTTTGTGAGATACATATGTATATATATTTTTTAATTCAGATTTAAATTTTAAACAAAAAAACAAACACCTTTGAATCATTGTAAATACTGTTTAATTATAGAATCGGACATTTAAAAAATATATAGCAATGTATTTTTTTAAGTTTTTTAATAGCTTGACATAAAACTTGTAAAAGGTAATTAATTAGAATAAAGTTTTATCAAGTAATTGAAAACTGGATTTAAATTCTGTTTCAGTGCATAGTCCTCATAAATGAAATATTGGAATTAGAAGTATTCATGAAAAAATATATAAAAAAATTCGGAGTCCCCTAATGTTGTGGAAACCCTAGGCAGTTGCCTATTTGATAATCGGTCCTTGAGACACCTGATCAAATTTCCTCACACAAAAACAAAATTCTAACTTCCTACCTCTAGATAATAGTATAGTTAAAAATGAAATTTTCTCCCTTTTTCTCAATTAATTCACTGCTAATGCTGTATGTCTGATTTGTTCTTGTTCAACATTTTCCATATAGTTATATATTTTTAATTGCAATTATTATTTTTTATTTTTATTTAATTTTTTATCCCATTTCTACAGAACTATGTATGGTTATGGTGTATGTAATTCATGGTATTAAAGGATTTCAAATTTTCTAACTGCTTTTTTTAAACACATTACCATGATACTCAATTCTTTACATAAAAAATGCCAAATTTCTTCTCAGTGAATGAATTTCATTGTCCATACTGTTTGTGGCTGTGCAGGTGTTGAAACAATAAGCATTTTCAAAGAATAGCATTTGTGATTTGAGAGCTCTGTTTGAAATTTTCTAACCTGCAAGTTATTTGCTAATATACTATTGTTTTAATGAAACCTCTTAGATACAAATACAGGGAACCAAATGGTTGTGCTTCCTTTCAGGTGAATATCTAGCATGTAATTGCTATGAAAGGAGTTAAAAAACTATTTCCATGTACAATATTTAAAAAAAATATCCAATATTATATGTTATTATTGTCAGTTACATTTAGCTTTATATATTTTTGTATGTATTGTTTCTTTTTAAATTGGAAATATTTTCTCTTCTCATTCTAGCACTATGCACAGCATGTAAAAGAAAAGGGTGACATGATACCTTTGCTGACTTATTATTATGAACTCTATGGAAAAACATTATCTCCTTTAGATGAGGGTACCATCCAAAAGCATTCTGAACTATTGTTTTGTCATATTCAAGATAGTATGTTTCCAAAAACAATATTAAAACGAAAATTTAAGGAAAGATCTTTATTTGATTATAATGAATTTAGAAAAAAATTTTCCCGAGAAATATCTCTGCATTATTTTGCTCAACATTTATTCAGTATGAATCACCGAATTGCTGAAAAATTTTATATCCATCAAGATGTTGGAAAGATTACCAATTTTGGGTGTATTATTGATTATTTCAATGGTAAGTAAATTTCATAACTAAATTTTTATTAATTTTAAAGTTACTTATGCTCCATTATTTAATTTCAATTATTAAAACTTAGCCAGGAATTTACTAGTATTTTGAACACTCAAAAATACAAGATAAAGCAAAATTTCAATCAATTTTTTTTCTATAATTTTTTACGTTTTCATACTTTAATCTAATTTTTTCATTGTTTATGATGTTGAAACTTGTACTAGAAAAATAATATTTTGACTTCGTACAATTACGTACAACAAGTGTATTAAGGTTTTATTTAGAGAGGATTGATTGAATTTTAAGTTATATAAATAGTTCTGAAATACTAATTTGGAAATTAAATGTCTGAAGAAAATTTCTTATTTGATTTTTTTTAAGGGATAATTTAGAATGATGGCAAAGGTTTTATTTTAATGGCTTAGTAATAAAAGTTAGATGTTGTGAATCATTAGGTTGCCAATTACTATAATTTTTAAATTATTAAGCACTATCATAGTTGATGCATGTGTGATATTTGTTTTGGCCATATGTTCTCATTTTTGTCAAGAATATAATGTCTAGTGTCAATGTTCATAAAATATATAAATAAAATTCTGTGATTTCTATTTCTTAAACATCTAATTATAATTCAAGAACTCTGTGCATAAACATAATTATTTCTGTTTAAAAAATAAGTAACTTATGTATTAAGAGAAAATGCTAGTATTTTTCTTCTAAAAATTAAATTATTATGCAAGAATTAGTAGAATAAATGTTTATTTTTACATAAAAAATGTAAAACATTAATTACACTGTTTATGAATCAATTTGAACTGTTGTTAGATCAATTTGAAATTATTCCGAAATAAAAAATAATAAAACATGAATATAGGTGAGAAACATTGACCCAAACTTGAGTCTTGTAAATACTATGTGAACGCCTTACACTGTTCAGGTGTTTGGAAGTGATAACGCATTATTAATATACATAATTTATGCTGAAAGTTTGAGGACAGTTTTCTCGAAATTGGTTGTTGCACTTAAAAAGTTTTAATAATTCTAAAGGCATACTATCATTATATTAAGCTTCATCGTGAATTCGATTTTCTAACCCGGCTTTCCCTTTATAAATTAACGTTTTTAAGCTCCTTTCTATACTTAGACAAAAACAATGAAATACTGTATATTGAAGCCTGTATTACCAAATAAATAATATCAAGATAACTAATATTATAAAAAGATACTATTTTATTTCAAAGTTTAAAATATATAACTGAAAGGCTTTAAATTTTGAAACAAACTATTAAATTACATCAACTAAAACAAAAACTAAAATTGTCTGCATTTTAAATTTCTTTGAAGAAATTATCATTTTTAATTATTTTTTCAATAAATGCAGGGGTTAATTAAATGTTTTATGCTTTAAATTAAAAACATATCATTTGGTTTTTCTATTATATTGAGGAAAAAATGTTGTCTGCTTTTCTTAATATTTATTTTTCACATTTTTAGAGCTTAATTTATAATTATTAATTGGAATAACAGATGGTCATATAGTCAGGCAATATATGGTCAATTTTTTAACAGGACCGACTACAAGCTTATCCAAGATTTTTACATGAAAACACATCATTAATTAAAAATCCAATTAAATTTATTCTAGTTATGGTGATTTTAGGAAAATAACTAGGTCAAAGAATTACATGCATATATAAACTTTTGAATGAAGGATGGTTTGATATCTAGAGATGATTGGTCAATGAAGATGAAAAAAAAGTTTTCCAAAGCTGTGTCATAAGAACCATTGCAATTGCTAATTTTCCTATAAGGAATATATGTAAAAGAATGATCATCATTACTAGGGTATTATAACGTGTCAATGTTCAAAAATGTAAATGTCTTCAGTCTATTCTATAAAATTAATTTCCTTTTATCTAATTACGCCTTTAAAATCTCTTTCAGAACCAACTGCTGAAAGAGATGTATTGCGAATTACCCCTAATATTTCAACTTTGATAACACCCGTAGGATTAAATGGATATGTAAAACTTGCTATGTGTGCAGCAGCTCGCTGTTTGTATAGGCATAATGAAGCTATTGAATTTCTGTTAAAAACTATCTGTCTGAATGAAATTACAGATAAGGTAAGTTTTCGTATTTTCAAGTTAATTTTAAAAGTGTATCCTTAATGTATAACTGATATAGGAAGTTATTCGTTTTGATTTTTTTTTACAGTGTGTTTACTCTAATGGTTTAGACATTAGTTATCAAGTCATAATTATAGACAAGCTTATATATAACCCAACAGTTAAGAAAATATTCAATGACATAAATGTAAATAATTACATTTTTTTTAAATAGCTGTTCTGAAAAAGTTACAAATTTTTATACTCTTTCCCAATCCTATTAGTCAGAATAACATAAAGATTTCTGGCATTTTAAATATCACAATTTTAAATTAATTCAGTTATACTTTAAGGCAATCCATTATTAATTGAATGATGATTTCTCAAAGTAGCCATTGATTATCTTAAAATAAAGGCATTCAATAATTTATAACTCAATCAATTTTACTTGCAGAAAAATGGATTTTTTTTAAATTTAATATATTTATGTGCTAAGAATATTCTATTAATTATGACGATTACAAGAACTGCATAAAAATGTAGATTTTGTCAAAAATATTAAGGGAGGACTCAAAATCAAATATTAAGGGAGTGTTGCCCATGAAATTATTTCAATTAAGAAATATTTCCTTTTAGAAATTTTGAATTAATTTTTAGCAAATTGTTCAAAATGTGTTATAGCTTCAATGCTATTTTCTTTAATTATGCAACGATGTATGATTTCTAATTTTACAATAATATTGCTTTGAATAATAAAATTACCATTTCAAATTTTTGAGGCTAATTTTTAATTAAAAGGTAAGGCCACAAATCCCATGCATGGTGTTAATGATTATTTAGTTACTAAATATGTATTTTTGGTATGAATATATAGAGAAAATATGTTTTGGATGCATTTTTGCTGGCCACCAAGGACAAAGTTCTAGTAAAAATATCATATACTGAATTTCATTGATTTAAGTCATTGCATCTACATGCATATCAAAGTAGAGACTGGCAGATTATTGTTTGACAGATTTAATTCAAAATTTGGGAAATATCTGTATTTTGGATGTTAAACCTGTATACTTAATTCTGCCTGCTTACCTTTTCCCACAGATTCATTTGTATTTGACAGGCTGCCTGACAGACTTTATGAATTTCATTCAAAATTTCATAGAAATCTACAAATTTGGTCATAATTCCATATATCAAATTTCAACTCAAAGCATTTTTGATCTATTGCATTCAAAGACAGAAATAATGTCAAAAATCTAATTTTCAAATTCCAGAAGATCAGAAACACAGAGACTCATCAAAATCTCAAATTCGAATTTTTTGACAGTTACCATAATTTTTATATGAGAAGAAAAGAAAATTGTGTAATGTATAGAAATATCTATTTGATTAATATCAAATGAATGATTTTGTCAATAAAACAATTATGTTTTTCTATAGGTTGATGCACGTGCGTCTTTTGGTTATGAGAAGATTAATCTGTTTGTTGACACAGTCATCAGAAAAATAGAAGGTTAGTATGTCTAAAATGTTGATATTTCCCTCTATATATCTAGTCCTTAACGAATAATTGTTTCATGTAATACTTTGTTAGATTTAAAAAAACTAATTACATAAAATGTATAGTAGCAAATGAGTTATTTAGCTAATTATTTAATACAATAGTAGATTTCTTTTTGATTAAATTTGAAACATCTTTTAAAAAATTGGCCTTTATATAGTTAGTTGGGTTGGTTAAATGAAAATGCTTCATCTCTGTGAATAAAAAATTTTCTCAGTGTTTACTCTCCCTTTGCTAAGTTTCATTTGTTAATTTTAATTTGAATATTAATTTCCTAATTAATACTGTTAAATGTTATATTCTAAATATGAAAATTTGTTGTCTAATATTATTATTATACATTGCTAATTTAAATTTTATTAATGTTATGAATTTATTTTATGATTAGCTCTCTCAGTTAAAGATTTTGAACTTCGGCTTGATGATCTTATTACTGCTGCAGGAGCTAACTCAACATTAAGTTCAACGTATCCATCTGTTATTCCATGGTTATAACATTGAAAAAAAGAAGAAGAAAAACCTTTTTTTGCTACTTTGTAATTCCACCATTTTCAATATCTTTATAAATTTCATTGTCTTTTAATGTGAAAAATCTTCCTATTCTGGATGTGTTTACTTATTAATAAAGAATAAAGAACTCAAGCTTGGTATTGTTTTAAAATTATCAGTTTCAATTATAACTTTTCAGATTTATTGAGCTGAGAAAACAGGCATTTCAGTTCAAAATCTGGTCAAATAGTTGTGTATTGCAATGAATTTGATTAAGAACTTTTAAGTTCTTATTCAGGGTTGCCACACCACTGGAAAAACACTGGGAATTTAATAATCATCCTAAAAAAAAACAGGGAAATGCACAGAAATTTTGAAAATTTTCTTAAAAAGCAAGGAATTTTAAGTTTTGTATAACGTTTTTCCCTTACAGATGCTGATCTTTAAAGATTGCAAAAATAAAAAGTAAAAATGAATAAATTTAAAAATTGATCCTCTATTATATTTATTTAGTGGATATCAAATTATTTGTATCATAACAAAAATGTTTAGTGTTTTATTCCATCTGACTCCTTGATTTTATGTGACTTTCAATTAAAGAGCATGAGCGGTAATATATCCCTTCCCCATTTATTATATATGCCTTGTCTTGCTTAAATTCTAGATATTTCATACATTTTTTTTTTCCTGTACATAAACCTTCTTATAAAAGGCTTTTATTTTGAGTAATGCTGTATTGTTGGTTCCTTTTCCTTACTTTTTCCACAACATGAAACCATAATCTATTATAACACAAATGCTGTTTGTATATTTTCTCTTATCTGAAATATGCAGAGATTTCCAGATTTGAGTGGCTACTCTGTTATTACTCCTGAGAATTGTGAAAGCTGTTCTGAAAAGTGAGCCATTGATATTAAACCTGATTCGGAAAAGTTACTTTTATGTGAATGATTTTGATTAGAATGATTAAAACCAATTCAGATTTTTTTTTCCCCTTTAAAATGAAAGTGAAGGTTTTATTTCATGTTTATAATGTTGAAATTTCTATGTAATAATACTTTTTTTATCTGCAAATTATTTTTTAATGTCTTTTCTCAATTTAGAAAGGCTTAATGATAAAATCTCAGCTTCGGGACAGGAAGATTTCAGGTTCATTTATGTATTTCCGTCTATGGTGGTCACTGAATTAGGCGGACTATAGACGGGTTGATTAAGAAAATACTAGCATGTTTGCCAAATACATATTTTTTTATATTATAAAATAGTAGAATAATATTTGTTCATGATCAAGAATAATTAAGTTACTGTCTGTTTCATCAGATTCACTTTGTTGCTACTTATAAACATTGAGTGTAGGCTTCAGTAGAACTGTATGTGAATGTGGAAGTCACACAGCCTTGAGTTATAATGAATTAGTTGGTACATGCGGCGTTCCTTGAGATTAAAATGTATAATATTTTTAACGTTGAGAGGTACTAAAATCAAAGAAATTTTTCTGCTTTTCTTGTTAAGTGATTGAGTTGTATTTGCTTTTAGGTATAGATAAATTAATACTTCAACTTGAATGAAAACTTGATTTTTTAAAAAAAGATTAAAACAAAACAACAAAAATTCAAAGAAAAAAAATAGTGATGGATTAGTTTAAAGTGAGCATTAATTTTAATGTGTTTATTTTTTTAAAATTAATAAAAATGAAAAGAAATATTCTTTCAGAAATTAAACTTGTATCAGAAATGCAATTTGATGAAATAATATAATTTTGAATTTCAAGTTGGTTTAAACATATTTCTTCTAGAATAATTTCCCTTGAGGCTCATATAGGCAAATGAAGCAAAATTTTGGCTAATTGAATATTTAATTATTGTTTGAAGTTTGTATTCTTTCTCTAATAATAAATTGAATTGAATTCCAATCAGTTGTATAGGAGAAGATATGAAAAGTCAGAATCGAACATTAAAAGGTAGCACTCCTGCTGTTAAAGAAAGTATAACATTTATAAGCTTCTTTTAAAAGTTAAGCTGCTGCATAATTTAAGTCCAGTTTAAAATATTAGGATTTTTAAAAAAAAGTTTGTAATACTTATTTAAATATTACAACTTTATTTTGAAACATAGTAAACCTTATATTTTTTAAATGTTGGTATGCACAAACCTAACTTTTGCATAATGATTTAAAGAGAATTGCTTTGCTGCCAATAATTATAATGGCTTTTAACACAATTTTGGGTAAGAGTTTAGTTTTTATAAAAATTTTACTTCTTGTTACTGTATGGCACGGTTTTAGGAAGCAAATCATGAAATACAACTCCCTGCTATGAATTTTATCTTGATTGTTATTTGAACAAATATTATTAGATGATATATAATACTTTACATTAGAAAAACGATTGTGACATGTTTAGTTGTAATGCAATTAATACTAACGGATCTTTTTTTTTTTTTAAATTATCAGAAGATTAAGGTAAAAATCCCCCCCCCCATAAAAAAGCTACTCTTGGAATTTTGTTGAGGGAAATAAATCCAAATTGGGTCGAACCTTTTGCCTGCTTTCGTAAAAGTTAAACCCAACTTCATAAACATTTTGAAATCATTCTGGAGCCATTGCTATATATTTTCAAACCATTAAAAATAAGTTATTTTATTATAAACAAGCCTCCTTTGGCGACCAGCTAGTTCGCCATGAGTAATGCATTCTATAAGTTTCAATTAAATCACATATTCATTAGCCTTGAAGTAATTCCGGGCATTGATTGACCTGAAATTAATATTTTCTTTAAGATGATGGACGGAAAGTACTAAAAGAACACGTTTTTCTAATAATACTCTTTAATTTTATAAATCAATCAGTTTTAATTATTGACTTAGAAAACTGATTGATGTAGCAACTTTTATTTAAAATATTAATAAAAATATTTTGTAAAATATGGCTCACAGAGCAAAGTATGTAGAAATCTAAAACTCAATATTCATAAATGCATTGTTTGACTCAAGCTGCATAAAATGTAATTATTTACTTCATTTAGATCAAATTAATAGTATTAAACAATATGTATGCCTATTAATAATATTTTACAAAGTGGCCATTGGACCGGAATTTGAACGCATATCCTGTATAAATAAAGATAATTTATTGAATTAATGATTTAAATATTGCAAACGATCATAGAATCCTTTGCCTTGCATTTTTTAAAGAAAATATCACTTTTTATATTTATTTTATTTTATCCAGTCACGTGCTAAAGTTACATTTCTTTAGGTTTAATCTGCAGTAATAGTTGATTTTTTTTAATTTTGCACTTCCGTCAAAATAATGGCAATACGGTGATAAAACCTAATTTTTCCCCTTTGACGTGATTTTCCAGATTAAATTTTATTGGTTTATCCAAAATATATTAAAAACATGGATGGTTAAAACATTTTAACAATTCCTTTAAAATAGAAGTTTACGTTATATGTTAAAACACTGATACCATTAGAAAGCTAGTTTTTTTTAATCTTTAATTTGATGTAAAAATCATGTTTGTGCGGTAATATTTTCGGAAGTTATAGCGGGAAAATGTTGAAATTTGCTTAATTTTTAATTAATTCAAATTCTAATTTAAAAATTCGAAAAAAGGGCTCCGAGGTGCACATTTCCGACCCCCAAAGTATACATGTACCGAACTTGGTAGCTATAGATCCCACGGTCTGGCCTGCAGAGCGCCCAACACACACGCATTGAGCTTTATTATAAGTATAGATAAAGATATATATGTTATTTTTTCTTTAAAATCAGTACAAAATTTAAGAAAAAGTTAAAGTCAACAGATTCAGTTATTAGTAGTTAAAGAGTCGGTAACTTTATTCGAAAAAACTTTGAGTTTAATTCTCTAATAATTTATCGGTTATGCTTCCAAAATATTAAAATGTTTTTTTCGGCGATGTTGCCAAAATATTAAATGTTTTTTTTTAAAGAAAGCGAAAAAGGGAAAAAAATTATTCAATAAATGATTTAGATGTTGCAAACGATTATAGAAACCTTGGCTTTGCATTTATTTTTTTAGAAAATATCACATTTTATATATATATATATTTTATTCTATCCAGTCACGTGCTAAAAATTGTATTTCTTTAGATTTAATTTGCGATGATAGTTTTTTTTTTTAATTTAAACTTCCTTTATTGTTTCATTTTATCCAGTCACGTGCTAAGAAAAAAGCATCGTTAAAATATTTTTTAAAAATTCGTTAAAAATAGAAGTTTAAGTTATACATTAAAACACTAATACCATTAGAAAGCTAATTTTTTTAATCTTTAAATTGATGTAAAAATCATGTTTGTGCGATAATATTTTCTGAAGTTATAGCGGAAAAACGGCGGAATTTCGCTTAAATTTTAATTAATTTAAATTCTAATTAAAAATTCGAAAAAAGGGCTTCGAGGTACACACTCCCGACCTCCAAGGTATACATGTACCAAATATGGCAGCTGTAGGTCCAGGAGCGCCAACACAAACACATTGAGCTTTATTATAAGTATAGATAATGATATTGTACTTCTTTTACTTTCCCTTATATGGAATATACTTGGGAAAAGTATTCAAATCATAAAAATTTTCAAACTTGAGATTTTGTGGAATTTTCACAAGTCCGGAAAATACATCTTAAAATCCCTGTCTATCGCCGAACGCCATAACTCAAAAATGCTTTTGGTTAAATGATTGAAATTTAGTACATAGTCTTTACACCAGACTTTTGAATAAAATTCATAAGCAAGAAATCTGACTGGCTGGACATTGGAGTTTAAATAAACACAATGATTACAAAAGATTAAAAGTTTGATAAATAAAATTTGTACTCAGGTTTTCTTTTCAAATTTTGAACAAATTCTTTTAGAGGTAAACCATCTGTGGTTCACTGAATTTTCGCATGCCAATGCAATAATTAAAAAATGCAGCTATTTAATAAATAAATGTAATTTGATACTTGCTTGAGCTTGCTACCATTATTAAAGAATATGTGTAAGATTCTAGATCAATTAATCAAAAAAAAGTGTCAAAAATTCATACTCAGTTTTCTTTACTGCACTAAAGAGCACAAAACTGGCATTTGCGAGATTCTATGAATAAAAATCTGAGCACTTGTATCTTTCACTGTTATGCTCATTGCCCATAATACAAATGGCTTAAAGAGAAATAATGTATTTATTAGAGAGTATGCGAGAAAGTTTAGAGAAGACCACTCAATCTATTATGTATACAAAAATATTTCAGTCATTTGCAAAAAAATTGGGTCGTAATTACTTGGAAGCAAATTTGAAAACAGAATAAAAATCTAAAAAAGACTTTTAAATTACACTTGGTTTGTATTTCAGTGTGTGGTCGTTATAAATAAAATGAAATCATAAAATCAGAGTGCACTGAAAATAATAATACTGAATAACTGCACTGAAAATAATAAACTGAATAATGCACTGAATAACACACACCATGTTGCAAATCGTTAGATGCTTGGCCCTGGTGACTTGCAGATACATGCAAAAAAAGAATACAAACACTTAGTTTGATAATTTAAATAATTAGAAATTTTTACTAGTAATAGTTCTGTTACCAGAAATTTATTAAATTTTTATCAGCAATTGTTTCCATTAATATTTTTTAAAATCAATTGAAAATTAAACATAGTAACTTATACTGAAAAAGTAATCGATAGTATAGAGAGACAACTGCATTTTTAAAAAAATTCTATTACAATACCTAAAATAATTAATGATCCTGATGCTAACAAAAACTGTAAATTTATTATTAATTTTAAATTGATTTCTTTAATTTTCATTATAAAATGGCAAATAAAGTGCACAAATTTTTTAAAAATTCATATTAAATTTACATATAAATTCATTGCGGATTAGTTAATAATCTAGAATGCAACGTATCTTTCAATATAAAAAAATACTTTTAAATTAAGCTCTGATCCCTCAGTGATGTCTGATTTACCAAGAAATATTGCATTAATTTTGTAATACAAAATGAACAAAAGAAAATTTTCTGAAAATTATTAGGAATGAGGTTACATTCAATTCAAATAACTAGACATTTGTAATAAATATTACACTTCATCAATTATAACAATTGTTTTGATTTCAAAGACAGGCCAGAATCTTCACTCGGACGAAATAAAACTGTAATAAAAAACAATTCAGATCATGAGGTTATCAAGCAATAAGTTGACGACTAAAAGCGACTTTACTTTGTCTTTTTCTTAATTTTCAATCTTGTTCAAACATTTTGAAATTATATATCAATTTAAAATTGACAAATAAAAACGCATTAAAAAAGCATTCAATCGATAAAATTCCTAATCAAATACCATCCACATAATTAATAACCAAATACATCTAGCAATTTATATTCATTTCCACAATAATAACAGAAATAACAAGGTGAAAATGTTCATAGTGATGTAGAAACACATGACAGATGTTACATTTGATTTTATATATGCAACAAAAAATAAAATTCAAGATGGCTGGAATGGAATTTCCTCTAGCAATAACTCATTCTATTTAGTAATTTTATTTGAAGTCTTATAAATTTAAGAACCAAAGCATTCTTATCCTCGTTCCTAATAACAATGGAAAAATTGCAATGAAATCGATGGTTGAAAAATGTTCTGTTCAAAAAGTTATTTTAGATACTTTTTAATGGAAAATAAAAGCAGCGTTCACAAAAGATTAGACTAAAAAGAAATTGTCTAATCGCCTCTTACTTCTAAAGTTTAATAAAACCCTTTTTTAAATCTTAATCTTTAAATTTGAAAAGCTGCATTTTAACATATAAGAAAAAGTTTTTATTTTTAAAAAAATACACAAAAAAAGTTATATATATTTTATTAAGAAATAAAAATGCTTTAACAAGTCTGGTTTTTATAAATAATGGAAACGAATTCATCAAGTAAAAAAAATTAGAAAAACAATTTTGTAGTTAGAAAAAAACTCAAAATAAAACAGACAGAGAGTCTCCCCAAAACATTATTTCACACTGGCAGAAAATGCCTCCCACGGCATTGGTGTACATTAATTACGAAATATTAACCTTAGGCGTGAATTAAACATTTTTAATTATATCAAGTGTTTTGACGATTAAACCCTGAGATGCGGTTGAAGATATGCGAATGTGGATTTTCGACACATTCTTTTCAACTGATTAAAACAAAAGTTTAACTCAAAGCTACTCTTTCTAGGCACAAAATTAGAAATGAAACTTGATATATTTAAATCATATCACTCTGGAATCATCGTGTTTGCATGTGGTGAAGCATACACAGACCGCTGGACAGGGAATCCCTTACTGAATCAGGCTTAAACTTTTGTAAGGGCTATACTATCATATTAATTTATGTACCGCATTTTATCTCTAGTTCTCTTCGTTTTGTAGTTATCATGCTTATATTCTAACAGGTTGTATACCGGTGTTGCTCAAAGTTTGAAGAAATAGCAAATTTGGAGTAAAGGCCATATACTTCATTTCACCGGTCTAGCTAAAAAGTGTTTTTGAGACAGACATTTCCGAAAATTGGTTTTTCTAATTCAAGGATATTTGAAACGAGGGGTGGGAAGATTGGTTAAAATCTCAGGTTCATATTTTTTTTTTTTTACAATAACAATATTTTCTCTATATTTTGTACTAGCCGCCTTTGGCGACCAGCTGGTTCGCCATGAGTAATGCGTTCTAAAATTTTCAATTAAGTCACATATTCATTAGCCTTGAAGTAATTCCGGACTTTGATTGGCCTGAAATTAAAAATGTTTTTTCCGTGATACTGTTAAAATATTAAATATGTTTTTTTAAGAAAGCGAAAAAGCAAAAAATATGTATATTGAATAAATTATTTAGATGTTGCAAACGATTATAGAAACCTTTGCTTTGCATTTATTTTTTTAGAAAATATCGCATTTTATGTTTCTTTTATTTTATCCAGTCACGTGCTAAAAGTATCATTTCTTTAGACTTGATTTACGATGGTAGTTTTTTTTTATTATTTGAACTTCCGTCATTGTTATCTTTTATTTTATCCAGTCACGTGCTCAAAAAACATAGTCAAATTATTTCTTTGCAAATTCATTAAAAATAGAGGCTTAAGTTATACATTAAAGCTCTGATACCATTAGAAAGCTAATTTTTTAATCTTTAAATTGATGTAAAAATCATGTTTGTGCGATAATATTTTCGGAAGTTATAGTGGAAAAACATCGAAATTTCGCTTAAATTTTAATTAATTCAAATTATAATTAAAAATTCGAAAAAAGGGCTCCAAGGTACACATGTACCAAATTTGGTAGCTGTAGGTCCAACAGTCTGACCTGTAGAGCGCCAACACACACACACACTCGAGTACACACACACACATTGAGCTTTATTATAAGTATAGATAAGAGCAGAGAAAAGTAATAAGGCAAATTAAGGCACTTTTTTTTTTAAGTCTGTACAAGACAATATACCGCATTGCTTCAAATTTAATAAAACTCATCAAGTGCAATATTTTATTCAATGAATTGTTTTACTCTCCTGCTGTTTATCCCGCGATATCTACAGGTTGGCAATCAGGTCTTTTACTGTATCCCGCGTTTTTCGCGGTTTAGGGGGTTTCTTTTTACGTTTACAGATTTTTATTGTATCATATTACTATAGGATAACTTAAAATATTTTTCAAAGTGAGCTGATACTATGACTTATTTGCAAACATCACATCTAAATTGCGATTTAAAAAAATCCCCCAGTCAAAGGGTTTAAATTTTTCAGAATAATTTGAAGCAAAGAAAGCATTTTTCTTTCTTTTACCGGAACGTTAACGCAGAATAAAATGAATCAACAATTCGAAGAAGCAATGACATTTTAAATTTCATTGTAAAAGCAAGCGGGAGTGGTCGCTAAAATTTTCTCACTTAATCTGTGATAAACTTGCCATGCCAAAGAACGCTTTACATGGCATTTTGACAACATTTAAGGAATATTTACTTCTGGCGTGAATTTATCATTTTACTGAACTGTCGTGTCATACTTGGTGAACAATTTGATGATTAATCTCTGGTGTGCGTTGATGCTATTCGAAAATCAAATGTGTTGCTTCAGGCACGTTTTTCTGAACAGATTGAAATAAAAATTTGACACAAAACTACACTTGTAGTCGCAAAATCTCATGCCAAATTTGATAAATTTAAATCGTTGCGTCTTTGAATTATCACCTTTGCATTGTAATGACTTGATCGCTACCGATCAAAAGAGAGTGGAATTCTAGATAAATATTTTATTTACAGAAGAATAATTTACTATAATCTAGGTTAAATATTTGCTATTTTCACAACACTTATAGGTTGAAAGTATATAGTGAAAACTGTTCAAGGAAAGAGTCCATTAATTCCAAGAAAAACATCACAAGATGCTGAAATGGTGTTAGCCAGAACAACCGCTTTCAGTGTGGAGCGTCAAAATCGCAGTCCGTAATCCAAAAGTCTCTCTCCTCTTCAAAAAGACCAACCGGCACTTTATCGCTGTCCAAAGTCCACCTTCTCAAACTCTATTCGTCCATGTCAGTTCTCCATCGGCCAGTCATCCAGTGAAAATTTCCCTCAATTGTGGCAAGTCTTTCGTGGCCTGGGACTGTCCATCAAGGACGCGTCCTAATAATTGATCGCTTTGGAATACGTGTCTGTGATATTCCTTCACAAAGGGACCATCCTGCATCCACCTGTTGGAAACTTTTCCTATGAAGAAGCGACAGGTTCCATCCTCACAATGAACTTCACATGTGGTCTAATAACTAGATGCGAACAATCGGTGATAAGGAGATTCACTATCTCGAAATCTGGCAGCGTTTAACAATGAAAGGCGTGTTGACAGATAATGGGCAATTGCCGGGAAATGCAGCTAATCGTGAATGGGACAGGGGAACGTTAAAACTCCCCCTTCCTTGAGGAAAGGATTTTTTCTTGGATTTAAAGAGAAAAATTCCTGAATTTCTTCCAATAAACTTGTTCATACTACTGACAAAGGCATAATTACAACATTTAAAATCTTTAATCTTCCTGAATGCAATATACAAGCTAAGATACAAAATATAAAAAACAAACCAAATAAAATAAAATTTGCAACCTCAGTTCGAATTTCACTGTGGCTAAGAGTGTCAGCGACGATCAAGGATTCATATTTAGAGAGTTCACTCTCCGTTATATGCTGCCGGAAGGTACTGAGCCCCAGACGGTAAAATCATATCTTAAACCCTTATCACACGGCGAAATATAGTCCACACTTTTTCGTCAGCAATATTCCGTTCCTACCCTCAAGAACCGGTCAAGCAAGTTTTTCGTCATCTCCAACTTTTTTAACCATCTTGAAAATGCCGATGATAGAGATGGAAATATTGTCTGCAAACGAAATTCAAACAATCATGTGAAACTTTGATAGTGACATCATTTTCGTTGTCGTTTGCCGACTAAAAATGCGGACGATATTGCGCCGTGTGATAAGGCCTTTAGCCAGACTGGAATATTGACAATCGAAGCGCCCAAGAAAACTGTGGAACATCCAAAAAATAATGAAAAAGCTGTATCAATAACTTTGGAAACACCTGCAGTTATGAACAAATGAACCGATTATGACACTGCAGTACATGCATTTAATATCATAAATTACCACAGTAGATTAGTTAGTGTCCTTTCATTTCATTAGTATGTGTTTCTGTTATCAGTAAGTTACTGTAAATATGTATTTTTGTTACATATATAATTTTGAAATGTACTCATTGGTTTCATTATTTTTATATACTTCAATTGTATCGATATTTTAAAGCTGTAGTATAAAACTTAATTGTAATTATCTTAACTATGTGCTGTTATTCTAATGGTTACTATGACTTAAACCTTTATGCATAGAAATAAAATCCTTGTTCTGAAATTATTTTAATACATTGACTACCATGCTGAATTTCTTGCGATGTAATTCATATGGTCCATCAGTCACCGGTGACCACTTTGGCAGTCAGCATGTTATATTTATTTTTAAAATTAATCAGAATAAATAATATTATATATTTTATTACAATTTTAGTAATATTTAAAAAAGAGTAATTTTAGAGTTGATATCAAATATTTTTTATGAAAGAAAAACAAATGTAGGCTATTTTATTAACAGCAAAAGTGCTTATAAGGTAATAAAATTTGTTTAATCTGGGAATAATTATGGAAATTAGTGAATTTATTGTGTTTCTCTTTATAATTTCCTGTAAATTTTTTTATATAAGTGAAAGAAAATTTAATTGTTTATTATTTGAGTGTATCTTTCAAACTGAAATAAAATATTTAAAATGAAAACTTTAAAATATAGGGAAATGAAATATATTTTTAATGGCCAATTAATCAATAATATAGGCAACTCTGTTTCTGTTTTCTTTTTTCATAAAAAATTCAAATCTTTATATTTTTGCTCTCAACAGAATCATTTTTCTAATGAGTTTCTAATTCCATTCATTCCATATGGGCTCATTTCACACATTATAATTTCTATAATTTAAAAAGAGATAAACTTAAGATTTTTTTAAATCATGTTTACAAATTGATTAATTTGAGACTAATTTTTTTTCCTAGGTTTATTTTCAGTTTATGATATATTTCCATTTAATATTCATGCAAGGCACAAGTAAATAAATTCATTTGATATTACGTAGTGATTTATAAGCTAAGAGTTTTAGTTTTTTGATTTTAGATATACTTAAAAATTTGCTGAGTCTAAAATATCCCACAAATGTCTGGAATGTCATGTCAATATTCATTCAATGCTTTAAATCAATGCCTTATAATATTTTAGAAGCTAAAATGTAAACAAAAAAATAAAAAGAGTAAATGGATATTGAAAAAAAAGTGTTATGAAAGACAGAAAATCTTATTAAGCTTTTGCAAGAAGATTGACATGTTTCAGATACACATTGTTAAGCAAATGCTTGAATATCTCTTTCTAAAACTTCAGCTTCACCTCAATTTAAAAACTAAATATCTGAAATGCACATTATTATTCATTTTTAGCACATAAAGAAAACAAAATTCCTAAAGTAAGAATAGCAGCTATCACCTCCTGATAGCTAGGTTCTCTGCCAAAGAATCAATCACATGTAAAAAACTTTTTTCATATTGAAGCAAGTATTTTTTTTTCTTCTCAAAACCAATCCATGTGAAATCTTAGATAATAAATCTAATTCAGAAACAAAGAAAGCAAAAATTATTGAAATGCATATGACATACATTTGTCAATTTTACATGCAGAATTTTAATTACAATTGAAAAGTTTGAATTATATATATTAGTAAGACTAAGAAATGACATGAAACAATGTAGAAAATCTACACCATTATGTAATCCTGTATTAGGTGGCATCCTGCAATTCATCATGAAAATAATTATATTTTAAATATTTGAAAAAATATTCTTACATTAAAAAAAAAATTGAAAATATTTTGAAACATTTGTATTGAAAATCTGCAACAAAAGTTTTTTGTCAATTGCCATTATAAAAGTGATTAAAATACTGCAATTTGATTTTGAATTAATATAATGGATCCATGGCAAGGCATGTCATGTCATCTACTTTGCATGCATAATAAACAAATTTTGATTTTCAGCATGGGAAAATGTAACATTTACATGTGTAATCCCTAAAAGTTTTAGAAATTCTTTGTTTCCACACTTTTAATTTTCATATTCTTTTATCATAGGGTATAATACAATTAAAGAAAAATCTCTAGCTATACTCATTTTTTAAGTATTCATCAATAAATAATTCTAGAGAATAAAATGCTTACTAACCTGCACATAAACATAAAATTCAAGGAATTAATTTTTAGCACATTCATTTGAAATTAGGAACTGCTTCAGAATCATTAATCTATAGCATATGGGTTGCAGCCATCATTAGTAAAGATTACAAACAACAATTAATTACATGTATAATTTTGCTGAGAATAGCACAGTTAAAGCTTTACAGATCAATAATTATTTATCTTTAGTATACAGATTGCTATTACAGTAAAAAATATGAGCAATAGATGAATTAAATAAAATAGATAACTAAGCATTTAAAATATAAAGTAGTCAATAACACTGCTATAAAAGTTTACTATACTAAGATCTGAGAAGCTTAAACTTTGCTACAAGACAGATTCAATGAACCTTTTTTTTGGAAGAAAAGAATTTTTTCAATTTTTATTTGTAATAATTACTATTCAAGGAAGCATGGATTAACAATATCAATGGCAAAGATTCATCCGTAAAGCGACAAGCATAAGAAGTGCCTTTACATTAATTAAGTTTAAATCTTAGAAATAATATAATGGAGAAAAATATATTGATTTCTTATATGATTTTTTACGCAAGCAAACCTACTGCAATGACAAAAATAAAATATTCTACACTGAGCAGATATAATATATAAATTTTCTTTCAACAATATCTTTAATAATCTAATATTCTTCTAAATTTTCTTCAGTTCAATTTAAATACTTTAAAACTAAGCTAAAACATTATCAAAAAATTAACATAAAAGACACATATATAATAATATTTTAAAAATTTATTTTATATAACCCATAATTATAAGTGAAACAGAAAAAAAAATCAGATGGAAAAAGTATGATCTTAAATGATTTAGCAGATATTATTGTATATGTATTTTTTGTTCATTAATATTATCTATGCTTCAGAAGTACCTACAAGTGTTTCATGAATATAAAATTGAAATCTGCATCTATTTTTATCAGTTTGCAGATCTGACTTCCTTAGATGTAAAATATGCAATTTCATAATGACTCCACACAAATGGAAATCTTTATTTAAAATAATAATAAGTTTTTTTTAATGAAAAATTTTATGGGGATTTTTAAGATATTTAAAATTAAAACTGGAGCATTATAATATTAATAAAATAACTAGTTACATTCCTAAAATTGAAAAAAGGAGTGATTTAATATTCAAAAGAACTATTACATATATTGGCAAGCATCTTAATCTTATTTTCTTTTTGAAAATATTTGAAATTAAACTCCCTGAAAAACAGAATTACACTATGAATTGATGTTAAAATGCTTACTAAATATGTACTATATGTACAATAAAAACTGCAAGATAGTAATGAGATAATTTTGATAGTATATCGATAAAATTCATACTAAACAACTGTTTAAACTATTAAGGTCATTAAGTTTGATAAAATAATATTAAACAATATGAAATAAAATGATGTGGATAGTAATAGCTTTTCAAAATGGAATCTTGTCAATCAAATGTCAATCTTTTGATCTCTACCCTGGTAAAATAATTGAAAAAAAAATGAAGATTTATTAATTATTTTGAAGATAAACTCAATGAGCAAAGGAAAATATATTCTTTATATAGAGAGAGAATATTTATAGAAAAAAATATAGAGAGAAAGAAAAAATACTCTTATTCTAAAATTTGTCTTAAATATGATGATCTTGCATAATTTTAATTTGTATAGTGTTTTTAAAACAAGGACACTAGTCATTTTTTTAAAGTTAATGTAAGCATTGTTACTTTCTTGTAGGAACACAACTTTCAGTTTAGAGATTATTTAAACATCACTTTTAAGCCAAAATTTATAACAAAAAGTATCAATTTTGAAAAATTAATTCAATTAAAAGATACTGAAATAGACAGAATAATTAAGAATAAAACTAAAATTCTCATAATAACATGAGCATATGAAAAGGAACTAAATAATACCCTAAATAAAAAAAAAGTAATGAGATATTACCTCTAATGCAAGTACATTCAGGTCTTCATCTATTACCAAGGCAAATCGTAATAAAAAAAAATGACTCAAAAAAAAATTCCAAGGAAAGAAACATGTACAATAAACCAACAACAACAATTAAGAATTATAAATAAGAAAGTTATTTTTGTCTGTATTAATAATACCTTAAGCTTCCAAAACTCATTGCAATCTTTCTCAAATTATTTTCTTTCTGAAACTACACTTTTTTTTTTTTTTATCGTGTCATGTATTTAGCCCATAGCTTTTTTGTGCTTTTTTCCTAATATCAAATAAAAGAATTTCAAGTGAATACCAATTCTTTTTTTTTTAAAGTTGTTCAGATATTCATGGTAATTAGAACTTATTTTCTAGATGGTATAACTCAGTTATAATTAAGCATATAATTGATTACTTATCTATTCTAATTCAAAAGTTAATAACATGACCTAGGAACTGCTTCAAAATATGAATAGAACATTTAAAAATTGAAAATGTAAAATACAATATTTTAAAAAGAAATTTATATCTTGCAAAGGGAACAATTTACTCATAAAAGAATGTGAAGAAAAAACTGACATAGAATTAGAAATCAAATTTTAAATTAAACAATTAATATTCTTTCATAAAATGTTTAATTAAATAGCTTTCACTTTTATAATTTTGAAGTCAATACAAATTTTATTTTCATTTTCAACAAGTTACAACAATCAAATAACTGTTTTTGATCATTAAAGAACTTTTAGCTATAACTAAAGTTTCGTACAACTAAATATGTCACAATCATTTTTCTAATGTAAAATGGTATTTGTTTTATATCTTGTCTGGATTATAACATTTCTATCGCCACGTTATGCCTCATGATAAAAGAAATGCATTATATAAATATAAATAACATTTTTATATACTTATACTAATTTTTTCTGAACATATTTAATGAAAATTTTTGAAAGGAATTTTAAATAACATGGGATATTTTGATTTAAAGCGAATAACAGACTGCAAGCACATGACATAGGTCCATTGACCTAGCTTTGGTCTTTGCTGCTCTGCATCAGTTAAGCTGTCTCTTAAATAATTAGAGTCTAAAAAATAAATAGACAGTCTTAAAAAATGTATTTGTAGAATGAACTGAAAGGCTACGGTAATATTGGAAAGTATTTGTTAATATAGTTTATTATTTTGAATTTGAATGTAAATAGTATGGGATATAGCGACAAACATTGTTATTCCCACATAATAATTTATTTCGAGAGAGTCGTTTTGAATATCAAGGGATTCGTAATTGTAAGCATAAAATAAAGGGTGGGGGAAGATAGATGTTATTTATATTCCAATTGTACCGAGATGTATTTGGGATATGTAAATAGTTAACACACCTTTAATTTTAGGAAATTAACCATTTTTAGGCATTATTTTGCGTTTCATATGCGTTGTAATGCATGAAGTTAGATCAATGAGAGCCGGTTTTTTATTTTAAGGACTGCTTAGGCTTATTGAAAAAACATAATTCCATAAGTGTTTTTTTAAGAGAGGTCTTTAAATATTGCTTATTTGGATTGTTGGCTTTCATAGCGTAAATAAATATTTTTTTAGGGGAAAAAACGCTAATTTTTAAGAGATATTTATTATTAATCGGAAAAGGGAATTTAAATAAAAATGAATATTTTTAGCATATTGTCCAAATGGTTGCTTTTTACTGCTGATTAACCATAAAATCAGTGGCATTTAATATTTGAAAAGTTTGCTGTTGCATGATTTTTACTGTTTTTTTTTTTTCTACATCTGAATTTTTGTTTCATTATCTACTGCAGCTATCGTTCTAATTCCTTCGGAGAGCGCGAGCCAAAATATAACATGTGTTTCATCGCGGTTAATCATCCAATGTCATCGAGGCGCAGCATAGGGATGACGAATATTTTCAGAACGGTTATTACGTCACCAATATCAGAAAGTCACAGATACCAGTGATCAATACTTTTCATTGAGAGGTGTGATTCAAATCACACCATGGTAAGGGTGTGATTCAAATCGCACCCTTACCATGATCGTATCGTATTGTTGATATTTCAACTACAGCTCTTGCAATCACAATAGAAAGTTACAATAGATACGATCTATCCAATAGAAGCTCTCAAACAGAATTCAGTTATTCATAGGGATAGGGAAAGTCCCTTACACAATGATGCATTTCTTGGAACAGACCTCCCACTAATAGTTCTGGTGGGGTGGGCAACGGAGCCTATTGTTCACATGTAGACACGTTTCTCCTTTCACAAACAGTCGTAGTTCTGAGCTGTTCAGGTCTTATCGCAAGATAATGACTATTGTTGGAAGCAGTTGCGCGGCTGATCTTATTGTACGAAAACAAGATTTCTTTCGCACTCAAGTCTCCGCAGGAAGATTTTTAAAAAACATTTACTGGTATTTAACACTTTTATCGATTTAATGATATCGAAATTTCATATTTGATATCATTAAATCGATATAAACACCATAATTACTATATTTTCATGATTGTAATCATTTGATATTCGTATAATTAAATTTTCTGTGCTTAATTAGCATGAGAATACCGTTGCTCGGAATGATAGCTCGTGTTTTTTAAAGCTGTTTTAAAACTAAATGGGATATTTTTAATAAATTGCTAATGATAAATTTTTCCTCGTGAATTTTTTGAAACATCTTTGACAATACAGAAACTCATCCAAATGTGTGTGTGTGTGTGTGTGTGTGTATATATATATATAATTTATAACAGAAAATCTAAATGCTGGCGTCACGTATATATCAATACTTTTGTTTACATAACATCAATTTTATCAATAAATTGAATTGAATTTTTGATTAATTTTGTTAGGAACGTTAAGAGACTGGTAACATCGCAAAAGTCTTTAACACCGTAAACTCTTTTTTTAAAAAGTTTATCAAAGAACATATATTTCTTAGATAAAGCAACAGATTTATAAAATCTTTTTTTCTAAAAAAAGGAATTTCAAAGATTCTGTATTTATTTTACAATATTTTGAAGCATTTTTTTGTTGATTTGCAAATGAGAATATTCATTAAAGGATAAAACTGTGTGAATAAGTGAGATAGATGTATCTTGTGTAAAGTGCAGCAGGAGTTATAATTCCATGTCTTTATGTACATTCTAATGCAAAATAATCCAGATAAATGCTTCAAAGATGCGTGGGCAATAATTTACTTTTGAATATTTAAAAGTATAGCATTCATAATTATGCCTTGAAATAACAATCTGTTGTTTACTCGTATCAAATAAAGAATTATATATTACTTCACTCATATTTTATTACTGATAGGGGTGTTACTTATGAAACGAAACTACAACTGCACACATAAGTAGTAACAGTGGCAGTAACAACCTTAAAATTTGCAGGTTCCAAACTGGAAAGCAATTTTTATCAGTACTTTATTATTATAATTAAAAGCAATCTAACAGTCTAATACTACCATTTATCTTTGCAATTAAGGTAAAGATCAATGATAGTGTTTACCTCTCTACTTTCTCTTATGGTTATGTTTATGCAGTGCAGCGTATCCGTATTTCTTTATACTGTTAAATAGAATCAAGTATGCATGAAGCACATCTTCCTATCCAATTAGATTGGAGCGAAAATTGGATACATGTTTGTAATAATGATGTCAAAGCAAAGCAATTTCATTTATCCATTTTTTTAAATGATTAATCAAACTCTCATGAATAGACAGACTGACGAATAATCACTCCTTTTACAAATTATATTAAAAAACTTAATACAATTATATATTTTGATAAAATACAGGATATATTTAACTTATCTAGTTGCTTTTGTTTTTAGGTATCATGTTTACTTATAACCGATTCTGCAAATTTTAAGTTTATATTTAAAATTTTGACCAATAGATATGTCATCCATGATCACCGGCTCTCCGTACTTTTTAAAAGAAAATTTTAGACATTATAAACTTACCTAAATTTATGTGGAATAAAATACTCTTGCATAATATTTTAAAAGTGGTGGAAATAAACGAGAGAAAAAATTGCGATAAAATGTCGATTGTTTTAAGTTCTATTAAGATTTTAAAATCACTAGAAAATTATGCAACAAAAATAAATTCTGGATAAATATATTTGATATGCATTTACATTGGTACAATTCATAAGGTTTTGAGTTGTATATTTCATTACTTGGAATCATTTAAAAACGAAAATGTAATTATTTTTTAATAGAGAATAATGATTATAAACAATATTGAATTCTGATAAAACAGCTACGAGATGTTTTAGGGCTTGGATAATTAATATCTAAATGGCCAATTATGAGACTCTAATACATTTTTTTTACCTGTCCAACCAATTTTCTGACTAATTTTTGCTAAAAATACCCAGCAAAAGTTAAGAAAACAATTCTCCGTGCAACGATTCGCAAAATGATTTTATCAACTGTCCGGGTTTGACTAAACAGAACAATCTTCTCATTCACTATTTTTAGAATCCCTTAGACTTTGAAGTAGAGCACAATAAACGAAGCGATAACATTTGACTTGAATGAGCCTGTCCTACCCTTAGGGACTCTTGACCTCTTGTAAATTTGAGGGAACACAAAAACTCGTTTGCAGTGCTTCTCGTTTGAAAAACCGATGCGTTTTTGACACTGGTTTCGCATTCCTAGCTTTTCAGAAGTTTCACATGTAGAATGAAACCTTCCAGATCGAAGATGGTAATCTAATTAAAAGAAATCTCCATGAATCTCATGGCATCTACATAATTTTCAATAAAAAAAGTATCTCTTTTACAGAATTTTTTAAATAATAAATTGGACAATAATTTAATTTAATTTAACTTAACAACAAAAAAAAAAGAGTATAATTTAAGATATACTTGTCCTTCAAATATCCGGTTTAGTCAGTGTCAATAAATGATTAATAAAAAATTTTGAAAAAAAATAGATTAAAGCAAAATATAACAAATAGAAAAAAAGTTTTTTTTTTTCTTCATTTTTTTACTACAAAAAGCTAAAAATCTTTTTTTATATTTTAAGCACAAAATAAATTAAATCATTCATGAGAACTGTCATCAAAAGCACAAAATATTGAATTATTTATTAATTTTTTTTACTGGAAAATGTCTCATTGATCGGCTGAACGTTTTTCAACGAGCCCAATCCTCCTGAATTCTGATACAATTACTTGACGAAACTGCATATCAATGATTGATAACCGATTGCTGCCCAAATAAAGTAATTGGTCTTGAAATCCTACAGAGAATATCTGCTGGAAACCTGAAATTGTTTCAGACCAATGATGTATGTAAAGACGCTGTTATTGCCATAAAATTTCCTTGTTCTGTCATTTTCGGTTTCGCTTATAAGTTTAAATAGAGATGTGAATTTTCAAGCTTATTATTTCTAATACTTAGTACTGTTTATTCAAAAAAAAATTTAAAAAGAAAAAAAAATGAAATTTCTTTTACACAACAATGCACGGAAAAAAAGTATGGGGATTTTGCATAATAATTAATAAAAAATTTGGGAGATTAAAAACAAAACAATGACTGTGAAATTCTTTTATAAGTTTGATTCGTAAGACATTTGGAATTATTTTTTGTTTATGGAATACTATGAAGTGTTAGAAATGATGCCTTCTTAAATGAATAACTTTTTTAAATCAATTTTTCATATAGAATTAAAAAGTCAATTTTTCTATAAGAATTAAGATTTAAAATGTGAAAACAGTAGAAAAGTATTATTTAAAGTAAAATTTCGTCCGGCCACTTTTCCCTCCCCTTCCCTTTTTTTAAGTGTGTTAAATATGAAACAAAGTAACGTTTCAAAATGCTTGCTGATTGAAAGCGGCGTGTGGATAAAAGGTTTACGGAAAATCAGCAGATGATTTGAACTTGGGAGGTCCGTCCTTTATTCGCCCTTCCCCTGAGTTACTGGGCCCCTTACCACCTTTTATGACTCGACTTCCGGGAAAAAACACTATCTGAAAAGAAGGATCAGTATCTTACGCTTAAATAGGCAATTACTAAACACACGTGAAGACCAATATGTTTTTCCCTCACCAATTTTTCTGATATTTGCAGTTTTATTTTGTTTTCGCCTTTTCAAGTTTTTGTTTGAAATAAAAAAAAATGTTACCAGAATAATCTTATTTTATTGTTAACCACATCTTAAATTGATAATTTTTTAAGAATGTCTTAAAACCTGCTGCAGATATATTCGATTCATAAATCTTGATTATGATTATTGTAGATTTAAATTTAAAATATAACTTAGATGACTTAGTGTAAAAAAAATTAATCAAGCTAAAATGCAAAACTTATGGAGACTATACGATTTTATGCAAAAAAGAGAGTTAATAAAGCAGTCTTAAATGTATTTAAATGATAGATAGATACTTATTAATAATAGTATTTGTTGCTTGTAATATGATGCCATTGCATATATTCTAGAAGTTCCGATTGAATGTTGCCTCAAATGTTTTCAAATGCTTTAAATCACACTAGAAAGATTACTTAAAGCAAATGTCTACACATTAAAACTGGGAATTTAACCTATGGAAAAATTGTGAAAAAAGCTAAACTCCTAAGCGCTTCTACAATAAACTTGTAGAATAAAGCTGTAGAATAAGGTTATTAATGAAAAAAAATTAAAATATTTAATAAGGTCTTATTTTAATGAAGAAGCAAACATACTATTCGCAGCATTTTAGTAAATATTATAAAACAATGTGGTTAGTAAAAATTAATAAAAACGCAGAGCAAATAATTAAGATTTTTATTCATTAACGGTTATAAAATATTCTAATAATGCAATTTTTTCGGTACTATGAAATTAAATCAGCTCTATTTATTCTTAAAAATGCACACACAGACACATAAGACAACTGATAGAAGTTTTTAATAGTAGAGCAAAACATAATATCACCCCATATAAAAATTATACAAATACATACACATCTTTTGTTTATTTGTTTCAAGAATTAAATATTTACCCCTAATTTCGAGGAATAATTTTTAGAATCCAATATCATACAATGCTTTAATTCGCTTAAATATTTTTTTTTAAAAAATTCCCGAGATGGGCCGCACTTATTAACAACCCGAACCGTATCAAGAAAAAATTATCTGGTATCTCTGGGTGGTTAAATAATCTGAGTATGGCTTTTCTAAAATTTATCTCTATTCCACAAAAGATTACTTAAAAAAATAGTACTTTCAAAAAATAAATGGGCTTTTTTAACTCTCCTTTCTTCCCAGCAGTGGGGGGTTAATCACTTAGGGGGGGGGAATGGGTTTCTAAACAATTTCGTTATCTTATCTTCCTCACTTACAACGTCATCCCCCCATTCTTTTCTCCCCAACTTTCTTATGATAGTAATCTGTTGTTTTAAGCTAAACTCTAATCCGAAAAAAGAATAATAAAAGAAAGAAAGACTTTAATTCGAAAGAAAGAGAAAATTCAAACAAAAGGTCCATTTTTCGCACAAATCGAAAATTCGACGCGAGAAGCAACACTGACATTGCTTTCGAGTGGCTGGGAATTAATAAGTGTTCCTACCGGGAGGGAAATCTGCAGAAGAGAAAGCAATATCTTGTCCAATGTGTGACTCTCCAAAGAAGTAAACAATACAGCAAATGTTAAACAATGTAGGAAATGGAGAAATTCAATTGTAAAAGAAATTTCATTTCAGAAGAATGCATAGTTATATTATGTCATCCATCCTAAGAAATTAGATTTAAAACAAGCATTTTCGAATTTATTTTTTTTCAAAATAATTCACAAAGAATTTAAAAAAGTCTTTAAAAGGAATATGAAATTAGTTATTCTTGGGATAATCCATTCATCTAATGATTCTTTCTAATTGTATCTAGAAATAAAATTCTTTTACTAAGATTACATCCATAAAAGTATTATTTTGTATGAGAAATATTTACACGGTAATTTTTTTTTCGAAATATATTTAACGGAAAAGAATATAAGACCTCTTGGTGATGCAACGAGTGGGAAATAATCACTTCAAGAAAATTGTCCTTTTACTTTATGAACATAAAATTAATCACTTTCAGGTTAATATACCATGAAATCTCATAACAAAAGCTGATAATTCTTCGTAATAAAAAAGCAGAAATGAGATAGAATTATCAAAACTGCATAAATTCAAATAAATTGAATTTCAAGTTTCATTAAAATACTGAAAAATGTATCAAAAAAAATATTTTACTCATCAAGTCGGCTATAGGAAAATATGCTGTAAGTGAAAGGGAATAAAAAGAATCTCAGATTACTGTCAACGAAAACCGCAAATGTTTAACTCCTTGAAAATGACATTGCACTATCAAAACTGAGACGACATCTCTGAAAACCGCAAGAGAGGTCAGGGGGGGGACGCGTAACTACCCTGAAGATTCTTCGATCGTTGGAATTCGGCTAAAGAAAAGGAGAATCGACTGATCCTGACCCTCCAGGAGGTGGGTAAAAAATCCCAGAAACACAAAACAGTTTTCTTTTGTGTCTTTGAACCATCGGGGGGTGTAATCTTTGAGGGCTCCTTCCCTTAACGCTTAAAGGGAAAAAGAGAAATCTGAGAGTGGACTTTCAAGTGAACGGACCCGATATTCTTGGAATTATCGGATCGTTGAATTGCATATCACTGAAATTTATCGGAAAGGTGATTTCACCCTTTCCTGTGATTCACAGGAAAGGGCGTAGTAACAATATTGACCTTGACTCATTTTGCAATGCACTATAGATAATTTTTAACTGCTTGTGACGTAATGTTATGATTGCGTTTATTGTGGTCACTGATCGAGCCATCTATTGGTGAAATATTGAACTATAGTAAACATTTTAAAGAAATGACATATATTTTGAATTCAACCTTTTTAGAAAATGGTTTACTTCAATAAACAAATTAAGTATAAAGTTATGAAAAAACCGAATTAAAATAGTAAGCTGAAATAGATAAATTAATTCAATCACACATTACTTAAATTAGTTAATTAAGTTTTAATTAAAATTAATAAATTTAATATTCAATATTAATTAATAATTTTTAATTAATAATATTATTGAAATAACAGATATTTGGAACAGATATTTAAAAATAACAATAGCAAAATTATTTGTTATTGAAAAAACCGTGGATTATGCATCTCTAGAAGCTTGAAGTTCAAAAATGCTGATTGGTTGTTGATCTGACGTCACTTGAAGCTCGACAACCTTAGAAGGTTTGGCGAGCAATTCATATTGGCTTGGAAAAAGGTTGATTATTGGCCATATCGGTTTTCGTCTTCGATCTTGGTAACGTAAAATGGATTGCACGTGCAAATTATGCAACGCGCACTTTTTTTAAAAAGAGTTAAATAAACATTTGTCTCGCGTTCATAAGCAAGCGTCAAAATCGTCTACTGAAGAAAACCTAAAAACTTTTCGTGTAATTATTGCGAAAAGAAATTTTCGTAAAAAGCACGTTGTCCAAGCACTTATTTACTATTCATAAAATCCGCAATGAAAATAACTGTCCAGTTCAGTGCCAAGAACAAAATTGCATTGAAAGATTTAAAAATATTTCCCAATTTAGGATACATTTGCACGAAAAGCATAATTTGGAAAATTTCGGAAAAAGCCAAGAATTAGAATTTAAGGATAGCTCAGGTATGTACAAAAAATTTGTTATGAAAATTGTTGTTTTGTCTTTCTACTAAATGGATTCTTTATGCTTTTGAAATATATAGCATTTGCTAAGATTGTTCAAGATTTTACCTGTTTGGTATTTAAATAATATTGTCTTTTACAATTCTACAAGTGGTTGGCAGATGAGGAAAACAGGACAGATATGAAATATGTAATTTTATTCACAAAAAATAGCTCCTCATTTAAATCAACAGTGTTCAGTTGCAACCGTAGTGGCATGTACCAAAGCACAGTTGAAGATAGAAAACGGCAATTAAAGGCACAAGGAACAAGAAAATTGAGTTTTCATTGTACATCATCTATACTTTTAAAAGATTATAGCAGTCGTTTAATGGTAACATATTTTACAGAACATTATAAGCATGAAGCTCTTTTGGGTCACATACCAATACCTAAATGTGAAAGGGAAGTTATTGCAGGTATTTGTTTATTTTTAATTTTTTTGAAAATTTCTCTGCATGATATTAACTGTTGAAAAATTATAAATTTTCTACTAAATACACTTATTATACTTTTTAAATATCCAGATTTCTCAAATATTTTTTAGAGATTTTATTTAGATCTATTCCAATTCTCCAAGACAAAAGTGCTTAAATAATATTGTCATTTAAAATTTTACTGTGGCTGGTTCCAATGGCTAAAAGCTTTAGTTCATTTATAAAATAATACTATATTTTGTGCCATGAATAATTTTTGTAGCTTTAATAATCTTAAAAACCTATCTTAATTCCCAAAATTCATCATAATTTCATGCAAGCTAGCATGTCAGCATGTTAACCATTGGCCTTCTTTAAAGCATTTTTTAAGTCATCTCTGCTTTTTACTAGCTTCATCCTAACTGGTACACAAATTCTGTTTTTAAGTTGATATTAGGTCCAGGGTATCTTGGAGTGTTCTCTAATTCATGAGGCTTGTATTTAAACATGTAAATTTGACATGTCAATCATTCATCTCAGTGAAACAAATGCAATGTATACATTTATTACTGATAAATATTTTCTTGTCTCAGACAAGCTTTTAACTTGACAACAATATAACAGATTTAATTGTCACAGATTTACTGAAATGAAAATATACTGCTAAAATATTTTAAAAGATAATGAAAAGTGTTTCAGATGGGAGGAAAATAAACTATATATATATATATATATATATACACTGAAGTGACAAAAGTCATGGGATGACTGTTAATATCGTGTCGGTCCTCCTTTTGCCCGACGAAGTGCAACAACTCGACGTGTCATGGAGTCCACAAGTCGTTGGAAGTCCTCTGCAGGAATATTGAGCCATGCTGTCTGTATAGACGTCCATAATTGTGAAAGTGTGGATGGTGCAGGAGTTTGGGCACGAACGGACCTTTCGATGATGTCCCATAAATGCTCGATGGGATTCATATCGGGCGATCTAGGTGGCCAGATCATGCGCTGGAATTGTCCGGAATGTTCTTCAAACCAATCGCGAACAGTTCTGGCCCGGTGACATGGCGCATTGTCATCCATAAAAATCCCATTGTTGTGTGGGTACGTGAAGTCCATGAATGGCTGCAAGTGATTTGCAAGCAGCTGAACATAACCATTTCCAGTCAATGATCGGTTCAGTTGCACCAGAGGACCGAGTCCATGCCTAGTAAAAACAGCCCACAACATTATGCAGCCACCACCAGCGTGAACAGTGCCTTGCTGACAGTTTGGGTCCATGGCTTCGTGGGGTCTGCGCCACACTCGAACTCTACCATCAGCTCGTAACAACAGAAATCGTGACTCATCTGACCACGCCACGGTTTCCCACTGGTCTAGGGACCAGTCGATATACTCACGAGCCTAGGAGAGTCGCTGCAGGCGATGTCGTGCTGTCAGTAAAGGCACTCGAGTCGTTCTTCTGCTGTCATAGCCCAAGGAAGACAAATTTCGCCCACAATCCTATCGGACATGTCCCTCGTACGTTCCACATTGATTTCTGCAGTTATTTGACGAAGAGTTGCGTGTCTATTAATTTTGACCATTCTACACAGACGTCGGCGGTCTCGGTCGTTAAGTGCAGGTGGTCGCCCACTGCGCTGTCCATGATGGGATGGGATGGGATGCCTGAAATTTCATACTCTCGGCACACTCTTGATACTGTGGATCTCGGAATGCTGAATTCACTAACGATATCCGCAATGGAATGACCCATGCGTCTACCTCCAACTAACATTCCACGCTCAAAGTCTGTTAATTCTCGTCGTGCCGCCATAAATCACGAAAAACCTGTTCACATGAATAACTAGAACACAAATGAAAGCTCTGGAAAACGAACTGCGCATTTATACTTTTTCGCTGCGATACTACTGCCATCTGTACATTTGCATATTGCTATCCCATGACTTTTGTCACTTCAGTGTATATATATATAATATACTAGCTGGTACCCACTAGCTGCTTTGCCTGGTACGCACGCAGAAATAAATTTTTTATATATATCGGGTATTCAAAGTATGTTAAATTGTTTAGTCTAATGGGAATTTAAATAATACAGAATTGAATTAATATAAAGTTTAATCGCATATTCAGATTTTTGGTCCATTGAAATATGTTTTATAAAAATTCAGTGCACATTTTATTATTAAACCTAATGATTTAAAAAAAATCATTAATTATGGAATAATTATTAGTGTAAGGAAAAGATAAAGAGAAAAAGGCCTTTTTCTCATACAAAAAGCAAATTTAAAAAATAGAATTAAGTTGTCAAACATATGAATTTTATTCTTTCTGACTTAATTGAAACTACGCCAATTTTTTAAATGCTGTTTTTAGAAACTTAACCTTAGACCTTAGTTCCTAATTTGATATGTCCTTTTTATAGAGAAAAGCATGAATGGAGTTCAAGAAAAAGGAATTTTGGAAGATGTCAGAAACTCGATGGACAACACTCTTGAAAGAAAGCATCTAATTACTAAAAAAGATTCACATTATTAAAAAACAGTTTGGATTATCGCTTCAAAGTGAAGGATCAATATTACAGGATGACGAAAGTAGTGTCTGTGCTTGGGTTGAGCGTATGAAAACCGAAATATATAACCTTGTTCTTTTTTTTAAAAGGCAAGATGTTGAGCATGAGGTAATAAGTAAGCAAGATTTTATGCTAATTTTGATGAACGAGTTTTAAAAAAATATACTTAGTAAATTTGTCGGGGATAGAATTTGTGTAGATTCAACTCATGGGGTTTCGGGGTATAATTTTGAATTAGTAACTATACTCGTTATAGATGAATATGAAGGAGTTCCTGTCGCCTTTTGCATCACACCGACAGTTGATACAAAAATACTGACCCACTTTTTCCAGTGTATTAGGAAGGAAGGAATGAAGCTATGTTCTCCAGCGTATGCTCCGGAATAGCTGTTCTTAGCTTGTGCCGGGTTAACAAAGATCATCAGTTCACGAATGCCACAAAAATAGCTTAAATTGTATCTGATGCCATCGAGGTGCCATGAAATCAAGCCATGGATGAGGGAAAAAAAACACGAGTACAACAAACAGAATCTATCCGAAGCCAACAAAAAGACCAGAATAGACTTCAATTTAAGAGGCCCGTCAAAAGAAAAGTCGCAGATCCAATCATACTAAAGCGGGATGCATCCCAACTTCGCAAGTAAAGAATTTCTTGCTGTTTCATACAAAGGACAAGAAAGAACGATATGTTCACAAGTCTCTGGAACTTTGCAGTGAGAACAATTAGGAGAATTAGTTAGCCAACATTTAAAAAGAATAGCATTGACCGGAAGAGTTTTAGAAATTAGTCGAAAAATCCATACTTCATTGCGTCTTGATAAGTTGATTGTTTTTAAGTTAAAATTTTTTAACCACTTGTAATTTTCATTATATCTTGAATTTTCCCATTCTTTGATTTGTTTCAGTCGGACTACTTTGTAATAGACCGATCTAACGTCTTAGGGCGAAATCCAGTCACATATTTTCGGGGAAGTCAGAGCTCGTTTGGCATAGGAGTCTGCCCATTCATTTTCAGCAATTCCCACATGTGCGGGGATGTATACCAGTAACAAAGAGGAACACAGTTTTAGGGCATCAGCAATAATCTGAGCAAGGAGCAGTGAAACAGTCGGTGAATGAAAATTAAGGCTCTGCAGTGCCATCAAGTTAGACAAGCTGTCCGTCAAAATTACTCAGTCCTTAGGTTCTTTAATAAAGTTAAGGACAGCAAAAGCCAAGGCGAAGCACTCCCCTGAAAACACTGAATTTATATTATGAATTGTTCACTTAATACTTGTGTTCGTGGAGCAGTTGATGGCCGCTATTGCTGTTGAATGTTCATTTTTGGAAGCATCTGTGGCCAAAATAATACTATTAGAAGAAATAGATGCTTTGAACTCCGCATATAATAGCCTGATGGTGTTCTGATCAAAACTCCTGCATTGAAATCCGAATTCGTGAGTCTTGATCTCGAAGTTCGGATATTCTTCCCAATCGACTGGGACTCTTGTCGATACGATTTTGTCAAGTGACAAATTTTCAAGATGTGAGAAAGCCTCCAATGTGGCTCCACAAGAAAGTCTATTATAGAGGTGGTTTGAAATAACAGAATCGACCTCGATAACAGATTTTGATACAAGCGTAAAATCGTGGGCAGAGAACTGATTTGCAAAAAATGCTTTATTTTTCCTCTCAAATCGCAATTTCATAGTAATCTCATTTGAAATTTTGTAAAGAATTGGAAGAGGCGTCCATCGTGGAAGCCCGACAGCGAAACGAAGAATATTGTTCTGAATTTTTTGCAGAGTATCGAACCCTGCTTTATACGTCAAGCCAGCCGGGTGCGCACCAAATTCGATCGCTTGAATGATGCACGGACATTGTTAGTCCAAGGAATATTACAATCTCGAAAGAGGACTTCGAACTGATCTGGCAAGCGCCCTGAAGAGAGGTCAATTATTTTGCTTTTCTGTGGAGCAATATCCATGTGCCATTCTTTGCACCAGCCCTCTAATCTTGAGACAAAATCTTGCCCTATTTTTTAGCCTCTCTATATTTGATTCTTCCACCAAGATGAAAATGTCATCTGCATAAATAAAGCAAGTGACCTCATTAGGTAAAGTATTATAAATGTCACTCATGAAAATTGTAAAGAGTAATGGGGAAAGAACACTACCTTGAGGAACACCTCCTTCTTGCCTAAAGAGTGACGATTAGACTCCTCTCCAAGACACAAAGGCTTTGCGATCTTACAAAAAATGCGCAATCAACAAAGCTATCTTTCCCTTTATACCAGATTGTAAGATCTTGAGTAGCAGGCCATCGTGCCAGATTTATCATAAGTAGATTTATGTTAAAGGAAATGCCATACACAAAGTTTTTGCGGGCTCTGGCTATCAAGATTTTGTTAAGCAGGACTGCTGAAAGGCTATCACTACCTTTGTATGGTAAAAACCCAACATGAAATGGGGAAAAGAATTTATTATTTAAGTAAAATCGTAAAAGCCGATACAAAATTATCCTTTCTGAAATTTTTCCGATAACAGATGTTAAGGAAATAGGTCTGTATGATGTGACCTCTGATGAATTTTTTCCAGGTTTCAGGATTGGAATAATCTTAACTGTTCTCCAGGATTCAGGGACCGTGTTATTAGCCCAAAGGTTATTTAGCACTTCAAGTAGTATCGTCTTGTTTTCCTCCGAAAGGCATGACACCATTTTCTTATTTCCATTATTATAAAAAATATCAAAAACAAATGCTAGTGATATACTCATAACATTTAAATCAATGCCTAAATGTTGGTCCTTGCAACATTAGAAAAAAAGATCAGTTTCTATATTTAATATTTTGTTAATGAAATCTGAAAGAAAAAGATTTTTTTCAATGTATTTTTCAAAACCAAAAGCAATGACAAGATATAGTATATTAAAGTAAATTACGTTTACAATATTTTTTAATATAGAATTAAAAATATGAAAAAAATGTGCAGCAAAAAGTGACATTATTAATAAGGTTATTCTTTGAATTTAAAAATGTTGAAAAAACTTTTTGTGCTGTAATATTTTCGGAAATTATCACGTAAAACGTCAAAATTTCACTTCATTTTTAATTAATCAAAATGATCATTTTTCAATCACTTGGAAGCTGCTCGTAATAATTGTTTAATGGAACAAGTAAAAACCAAGTATTTACTCATAGCCTAAATATAACCAACGTAAATACACGAATAGATTGAAAGATCAAAAGTAAAATATATGGGTACAGAAATACTAATATACATTTTAAAAAAAATACTTTATTGCCCTTTTGCTGTTGAAATTTTAATTTAATGATAACGATGCATGAAAGCTTCTCTAAAAGCATTATTTAAGATTTCTAAAATAGCTCTTAATCACTAATGTAAATAGCAGAACTTGCACGGAGATGCCCATAACTTGATAAATATTAGCAAAATCAAAATCAGAAACATAAAATAAAGCTATTAAATTGTATTGATCCTTAAAAAGTCAAGAAATAATAATTTTGGATGGGTTCTTAAAAAAAAAATTATAAAGATATTGCTTAGGGAACTAATGTAATTTAGATACACACACATACATTTTATGAGTATAGATCACAGCGATTTTGAAGAAAACGTATTCAGAAATATGAGAATATTGAAATATTAGTAAATAAAAGAGGATATAGATCTTCTTAAATCTTACCTCCCTTTAAATTAATTTAATTCCAGTAAGTATTTTTCTGATAAAAGCAATATAATTATTCCATTAAGAATAAAATTTATTATCCTTTATTGCAAAATATATAAATAAGATGAGCGTTATGTACAAAATCAAATGTATGAAACATTGATAAAAATCGTAGACAGAGTAGCAACGAATTATAAAAAAGAAAACAAATTATAGTTATAAAAGTGTGCGGAGAACAAAAAACTTTGGAAACACTCTTATTTGTTTGAAAGTGTTTTATTTAAAGGTGTTTTGTCCTTTTTTTTTTTCTTTTGGGCCTCTATAATAGTTGATGGATCTCGAATTTTCATCGATCGTGGATATCTTGGATCAACAAGTTCTGGCAATAAACAGTCAAAATAAAAGAAGCTCAAATTTTTCTCCATTTTTTGTTGCCAAAATATAGCATCACGAGTTATTTTTTCTGTTTTTTTGCCCCTTCTCCGTCCACATTGTAAATATATAAAAGCACCTTTGCGTTATATGCAGTTGACCCTGCACTTGAAAATAATACTTGTGGTTCTTATTCACAGTTGTTTTCCCATCTTTGTTTAATTTCCAAAATGGAAATTTTTTTGCTTTTAGTGCCACATCTGGAGAAATATTTTTGCAGGATGCTGGACATTTCACTTCAACAATTCCAACATCACCAATCAGCCCATCCGGTGATGCAGCAAGATATGGAAAATCTGGGTTTACGAATAAACAGCAATGTTGAACTTTGAAATTAAAATTTTCTTCCAATGCCCTAATAGCATTGACCTCGTTTTCTTGGCCGTATTTCATAGCTGCAGAAAGAAAATGAGAGCATAATTTATTTTTAATTATATTTTCGCAACTAGTTGATTCTTTTCTGCAGCAAACGACTCCAAAATCAGAAGCCGTTAGTCGCTTCTGACGCTCCTCTCTTCACAACGAACTGCTTGTTTGTTCAATACTTGCTCTTTCTAAGGCTACAGCTTCAAAATCAGATAACTGTAGGGATTTTATCATTTGCTCACGTTTTTGGTGAAATTCCTGATCTGTCAAATCAGGCTTTTCTGCACTGGGTCTAACTTTTATTCTGAGCTTTGTCTCTAAATAAAGTTTTTCTGCATTGACATAGTTTTCCTTTCCTTTGCTGCCTCTCTTTTTGTCTTTTTCTTTCCAAAGACTTCACACAAATTCCAGGACTTGTACATATTTTTATGAACGGTGGACTTCAAACTCCTGGAATTCAACGAAATCACTGCGCCATTATAACGAGCTTGGTAACAGTTGCGAAGGCAGAAATTAATTCGTTTCCCGCCAAAAAATTTTGCAACAATTGCATAAAATTGCAACAATTGCACACAATTGTTGTTGGCAGCAAAAAGTAAACTTTTGCTATGGGCGGCTAGATTTTGCATGACGGTCATCACTTTAAAAAGCAGTCCGCTGTTTTGCAGATCTTCCACCATATCTTTTTCAGTTCTTTTTTCTGCCTTGCAAAATGCTTCTGTGCAATATTCGTGCCTACCAAAAACGTGATAAGTAATAATCGTCATGCGCTTCTGCAATTTCTGCACGCCGTCGTTTGGTGGAAATTTTAAGTAAAAAGCAGTAGCATTAGTTATGGCCTTTCGCATTTTTAAAATGTTTTTTCCAAGGAGCCTTCTATGGGCAATGGGTCCAGATTTTGTATTCTTAGCAATGTTTTTCAATTTATTGCATAAGTTCCTGTACAGATGGTTGTGGCACTCTATGTTTTCCACTTGGAACTCGTCGTAAGGTCTCGAATCCAAAATCATTTTATAAACATTACTGTCTCTGTCTGCCACGAGCTTTGCATATTTCACACCATACATCGAAATCCTTCTGGAATCCTTCTTTAATAATGTCAGCTTTCATCCCTGAAGAGCTGCCATTTCAGTTTTTATGACATGTATGATTGTTTGGAGGTATTTTCAATTTATTTGCTCGGAAACAGACGGAACAATATTTGTTTCGGACACCCAACTGCAGGACTTTCTTTGTTCGGAATCCTACGATTGCAGCCTGAAAATACATATAAAGTTGTAATTTTAGCTGGAAGGAATAACATTTAAAAACTAGTAAGACATAACGAATAAATAAATGTATTGGGAATAATTTTAAAACATTGTTCTGAAACATTTCCACTAACATGAAAGAATTTAGTCAGAACTATCAGTAGTATTTTTTAATTAAATGCAATTTTGATTTCGTTTACTTTCTAATGCTCAAATTGTAGTTATGTCTTTAAAATACGCTTTTCAATATATAGCTTCTGAGAAATACAAAACTGATTAAAATATTTATTTAATAATCATATAATAATTTTTATTGCTTAAATACTTAATTATATGCTTGTAACAGTCATTTCTGAAATGTTAATAATTATCGGAAAAAAAGTGCATTTCTTATTAAGCTGTAATCTCAGATGTTTATATCGTTTAAATATATTTTCCTTGATTTGAGGATCAAAACAAAAATAATTGCCCTTATTAAATATTTTAGTAGTCTGCATCAGTGAAATTAAAGGCTTTAGCGTTCTTCGCATTCTACTTCAAAAGTAATCAATTATTTGTAATAATCTTCATTTCAAACTAATAGTTAACAGTGGATTAGTTAATATTGTTAAATGAAGAAAAATATTCAGATAATGAAGAAAAAAGTGTAAAATAATAATAATGCAATTGAATTTTCCAGATTAAAACCTAATTTTATCAGAAATCAAAATTTCCATAATATTAAAGCTTTATAATAGATTTTAACAAAATATCTACTCTTCGTTTTTTGCTAAAAAGAGTGAGTGATAATTGTTTTACGTACCGCTCCGGATAGAGAAGAATAATTCGTCCTATATGATCTTTTTGCCCAGCAACCGTCAGCAACTACAGTCAAAAGAGGTATTCCATCTGAATCTATTTCATTTGCCTCTATCGCCAGACGTTTCTTTTGAAAAGTGCCTGAAGTCATGGACTGAATTTCCAAGAGAGAGAGAATATCTTCCGCCCGTAGCCATGACACCCGAAACAGCGGCAGTATTTACAGGCATTTTACACGAATCTGGGTTTTCGGACCAAATGATTTCTGTGAAAAAACACATGTTACACTTTAGTTCAATACCAGTTTGTAATCCTTTTCTTCTTTCAAATACGACCATCATATTTACTAAAGAGCAATTGAAGGGACCGAGATTGTCTATTTGTCGAAGTCTACTGAAAGAAAACCCTACATCAATTATTCTTCTTCCAACGAGAGTTATATCCTTTGATGTGTGATGATTTTGATTGGAAACAAGCAGAGTTTCTTCCTCAGTGGCGCTTCAGCCCAGGGTGGGCCATGGCCTTCCGCAGAATCGAATTCCAGGCTGCCCGCTTCTTGGTTAGACTTCGCCAGTTATTAACTCTGATAACTTTTAGATCTGTTTCTAGACACTCGATCCACCGGATCCTCGGTCTACCCCTTTACACAGAGTTTCAGCAGATTCATTTGGGGAGGTTTTTTTCTAAATATATTCGCTTGACTTTCAGTCTGAACAAAATTTATGGCAGTTTTATATTGTGCATGTTATATCGCACATAATTCACAATTTTTTAGATGCAATTTTAAATTCAATTGGCTATATACATCATTTTAATTCTATAAATATGAAACGGCATAAAATTAGTTGATCTTAAATTGCATTTCACGACGTCACACAACTTAAAAGAATTATATACACTTAAAAGCCACAATATTTTGGATTTCCTTATGGAACAGCTTAAAGCATTTATTCATTTTCAATGTTATCAATCCATTTCTTGTGAAAATAATTGATAATAAATGCGAAATATTAACTAAAATTATCATTAAAAAACTGCAATACACGTAATTTTTAGAATCACGCATTTGTGAACAAGTCACTCAAGATTCATGCTTTAATACTAACTGCAAAAATTTAAAATTGATTATTTTTACGTACTATTATTAAAATTGTCAATGAAAAATCAAAACTGTAAAAAATAATGTTGATAATTTGATTTTTATATAATAATCTGTAGATAATTATATAAAAAATGAAGTAAAATTTTTCTGAATTTGGATCATTTTTAGGTTTATTATCCTGATCCATCTGTTTGTCAAATTTTATTATGTCAAAATGCTGATACAGGAAAATTGTTATTTTTTACACAGTTTTGATTTACGAAAAAATAAAATTATTCTTTTTAGAACAAATTTAAAAAAATTAATGCCAAAAGAGTTCAGAACTATTCTGCTTGTCTAATTAAACAATAATTAATGTTCTGTTTTAAATTAAAACTTATTAAAGAATTGTACTTACTTTTCTCTCCATTCAGCTAAATTTTGTCCCATTTGCTTTTTCCTTTTTGCAGTCAGGTACAATCTTTTCTTTGAACCTCTTCGATAATACATATTTGTAAATTTAAGCCCAATATTTTAAGCATGTAAGCAAGAAAAATAAACAATATGCAAATTTACAGATAGATATAATCACATACTAGAAAACAGTCAAGTAAATTTTCTTCCAAGGATGCTGCAGCATTCCCCAAAACAAGTGTGGTCTGTGAAGTTCCAGACAATCACAGCTGTGATAATAAACAAAGTGAAAAAAAAAAAAGACTGAAAGAAAATAATGTTGAGGGGAAGAGGTAGTGAAGACCAGATAAGAAAAGTCACAAACAATCAGAGGGTAAAGGGAGGGGTTATAGAGTATTCTTCCGTGAATGGGTGGAATAAAGGGGCATTGGGGGGAAAGTGTAATCTATTTTTCCAATTTAGGTGTAAACTACTGTTTCTATACATTAAAAAAAAAATTTTAATATGCATCGGAAAGAAGATACCCTAACGAATGCATCATAGTAGCTACTTTTATTTTATTTATGATAGATTTTTTTTCTAAAAATGTTTAACTGGTGCAGTTGAAATTATGTGATATTTTAATAAATATTTAAAAAATACTTTGAATAATCCGAGAAAAAATTCCTTTGGCAGAAACTGAGTTTTTATTCCTTCTACCAATTGCAGTTGATTTCATAAAAAAGGAACCGCAATATCTAACGGAAAAGATCTTAGTATTTTCTCCATAGGATAACATTACGCTAGAAAATTGTAGGTGGTGTGTATACGGCACCCTTAAGTCATCTCATCAGTATCACATTCCTCCCCACCCCTCGAACAAGTTTTAAAAACAAATTCTTCAATAGATTTCATACTCATTTCAATCAATGAAAAAGAATAATACCACAAGTTTCATGGTTATCAAAGAGTAAGAGTGCAGGATTTTCAGATGGATAAATCAATATAGAGTTTAAATAATAAAAGAAAGGTAATCATTAAATTATTGGAAAACTGAAAAGTAATTTAAAGATTAAATCACCTAGAATTAGGATACCGAATATTACTGATACTGATGATGTATTGAAATGACGATGCAAGGAATTTTAATGATGTAAGAAATTGATGTGTGCTTTAAATACAAAATACTTTTATTTAAGAGTAAGCTGCCAATCCACAAAGAAAATTTACTTGTGGCTCTAAAATATTTACCTTCCTACCATTAGGCAATAGATCATAAGATCAATAAGTAAAAAGAGAACATACATAGATTACCATAGTCCTCATAATTTAAAAAAATTATCTTAAATAAATAAATCTAAAATTTTAGTTTCCTTCAAATGAGAAATATTGCATCGCAGATCTAGTCAATGGGACAAAATATGGCTGTCAAAAATACAATATAGTGCACTTTAACATTCAAACCTTATCACAGTGCAATTAACATTAACTCAATTTTGATTTGGAACACACACAAAAAATCAGTTCACACAAAATAAGATTATTAATCTGTTTATAGTACACATTTACTACCATCATTTCTTAATGGTATATATATATATATTATATATATATATATATATATATTATATATATATATATATATATATATATATATTATATATATAAAACTGAGGTAAGAGATTACCCTGCTTTTTAACAATAAAATCAGATAATATATTTTCATTAATCTAAGTACAAATTACTTCAATATACCAGCAAATTAAATTAAGTAATCAATTTTTTTTCACATATAAAGGATTATCAAATATATATCTTAATTTGAATATATAAGCTCAATTAAAACTTAAAGAATTAAAATAATGAGCATAACAGATAAAAAGTGCACACTTATTATTTAAAAAGACATTCTAAATTTCAAAACCTTATGTACAGTCTTTTGAATGTCAAAATATATATATATATCAAGTAACCGTATAAATTATGTCTAAATCAATGCATCAAATTGTGAAATAAATGTATATACTTAGTATTTACCTAAATTAATTAATAGTAAAATGGTCTAACAGAATAATGTTACATTCTAGTAGAACACATTTCACGAATATAAAACTTTAATTCATATCCTGATTTACAAATATTGAATTTGCATATAAAAGAATTTACTCTAATAAAGAAGTAATTTTTAACAATAATTATTGCATAATGTAACACTTTAAATTATTATGGCAATGATTGTGAATCATTCAGTTTCTTAAATAATGCATAAATTACTACAAAATAAAATTAATCCAGTATATTTATTTATAATAAAAACTTACAATAATTACAGAATGGAAGTACACAGTTTGAAAAAATGCTGAATGATGAGAAATGATACAAATGAGGAAGAAGTTCAATTACGTCTTGGAAAAATTGACCTGGCCCGTCCACGCCCTCGAGCAGCTGAAATAATAAACAATTAAGCAAGTCGATAAACAATTTTTTGTATGTATATAAATATGCTCTTTCAGTAATAAAGGAAAGTAAGTATGGCATTCTTAAAACAATTTTTTTGTGCTTCTTTCATGATTATGGGAAGAGTTCAATTTTTAACCATCATTAAGATTTCTCAGAATCATGATCAGTAAGAGATACATTTGAATACACAGACAGCAGGTGACGGGGGGCACTGAGAAAGCATACCAAATATATATAAGGTGCCTAAAAAGGATGAACAAGCATTTCTTTAACTAAACATTATATTATATAGACATATAATACCAGTTTCAAAGTTGCAACAAATAATTTAGACACATACAAGCAAGCTGAAAGAGCTTTACATATATAACTCATCAAAATCAAAAATCGGGAAGAAGGATATTCCTGATACCTTGGGTCACCAAGATTGTTACATTATGCATTATTAACCTTGGCATAATGTAAATTTGTCCAGTAAACGAGGGACAGTAAATATCTTCAAGTACTCAAAAATAGGATCAGAACAAACAACAAGTATATATTATTGCACTAAAATAAACATTGCAAAAACTTATTTTAATATATTGTATTGCTTTTGCAATAAATTATTCAAAGCTATTATACAATGATGATTACGATTAACCAATCATCATTCCCATTTCATAATTTTCTATTAAACCTCAGATGCGCAGAATGTATCACAATATGCACAAACCACCAGATGAACTTGTTCGAATGCTATAACATCAATTAACATAATTAAATAATCATTTATAAAGTTAACATGTAAATGAAAACTAATTTCATACACATAATTAATTCCTCTTAGCTCAGCAAGGATCAACTACCTTGAACGCCGTATAATTAAAAACTACGTTTGATTAAGTGTTACATATGGAAAGACAAAATGCCTACCCTGTGCTCGAAGAATAGCGGACACTTCACGATTTTCCCAATAAGGAATGAAAACTTAATGCATTATTTTTCCTTCAGTTTATATGAATTAAAAAAACCAATATTCAATATCATTAAGTATATTAAATGTACAAAATATTGAGCTGTTTGCAGCTATTTTTTTTTCCTTATAGTAATTCTCAAAAATTCCAGAAAAGAACTGCAACAAATAGAATTATCTAATTTAATAAACGGTTAATAGATGGTTATATTATGTATAATATAGCTTAGCAACATTAACACAATCTGAAAGCTCCAAGTAAACCAGGGGCTGTAAATATCCACAACTACTCAAAACAAAGAGCATATATTATTACGTAATCATAGTAAAAATTTATACTTATTATTAACGTTTCAATCACCTTGGAAATTAAAAATTCAAAGCGCATACAAGTCATATTATATATATATTCTTCGAAAAGAAAACTTTTACTTAATATGGATTACTTCCATCAAACAATAATAAACGCAATTTGATAGTTGTGCTAAAATTATCACAATATGCACAAAACACCAAATGAATTTGCTCCAATGCTATAAAATCAATTAACATAGTTAAATAATCATTTATAAATTTAACGTGCAAATGGAAATGAATTTCATAAACACAATTAATTCATTTTAGCTTAGCTAAGATCACCTACTTTGAACACCATGGAATGAAAAATATAACTAAAAACAATAGGTTAAACGTTACATTTGGAAAAACAAAGTGTCTACCTTGTGCTCGAAGAATGGCAGACTTTCCACGATTTCCGGCACCGACTCTGGAACCAACTTTTTTGAACATGGGTGCGTTTTTCAACATGTCCGGCAATATAAAGAACCTGATTTTACTACCTCTGATGTACATATTTTCCAATTTACCAACTTTTCCGTCTCTATATGTAACTGTGATATCAGCCATATGACAGTTCATATTATCTTCGGCTTCTATCAGTTTACCGCGATACACCTCGCCGGTGATCGTTTCCAAAGTAATTATGTGCCCTTCTGCTTCATGGAGTATTTTAACAGGTACCCCGAGAGACATGTTTAATATGATCACTAATAATTGACCTTCAAATAAAAAATTTCAACACAAATTATGCACTTGAAATATAGCTACAGAGGCTTTCTAGCAAGTGTCTGTACCTGAAGTAAGGAATATCTTAACGCTTATTGGCTGTTCATCTCACGTGAATAAATACTTAGGTTTTACTTATCTTGGCAAACTACTGCCTAATTCGCTATAAATATAGAAAAAAATATATTTCCTTCGATTTTTTTTTAAATATTTGCTTTAAAATATTATTATAGTAATTTGTGAAACAAATGGTATCATGTATAAAATACTTTCACAGAAAAAATTATATCCACTTTCATTTCTCCAAAGGCTTTATTTGTTCAATAAATAGAATATGCTTATTTTAATAAACAGGATGGGTATAATTAAAGTTCCACTTTGAAACGGGCATGAAAGGAAAACTTAAGGCCTTATCACACGGCAAAATATCTTCGGCATTTTCTGTCAGCAAACGACAAGGCGAGTGACGTCACTTGTGTGACGTCAAACTTTCACATGATTGGTTGAATTTCGTTTTGCGGGCAATATTTTGACAATTTCGAACTGGTTCGAAAGAGTTGTCGATGGGGATTATAGCCTTTGTAGCTCCATATCCCATAATATTTTCATTCAAGATTTAAGAGTTGTCGATTATGAAACTCGCTCGACCGGTTTTTGAGGGTAGAAACGGAAAAGTGCTGGCGAAATTTCACTGTGTGATAAGGCCTTTATGTATCATAATATATCAAACTTGGTAATAGTTTCAAAAAGGGCATGAGAATTTTTTTCCTGAAAAAAAAAAAGGAACAACTTCACAACTAGGGGAGAGATTACGTGTTGTATTGAATATAGATAAACAAAATAGGACATGAAAACTTAGGTTATCAGGAGGAATAATATTCACATGTTAGTGTATCGCAACTTTCAATTCCATCATTGTTTAGATTATTGCCATAAACATTGCTTTTGAAATAACCAAGTAGCAAGGATTCACTGGGTTAAAGTTTGGTAACCAAGGTGGCCAAGAAGTAAGGAAGTTTCATCCTATAATCCGTTCATTTGTGAAATATTGCTTAAGTAATTGTGTGACAGTTATACCAATGAGCAGTAGAATCTCGTTCTGCATAAAAATCGTGGTGTCTAAAATACCATGTTGCTTGAGTTCACTTATCATGAAAATGTCTTAACATTGATTTTAAGCTAGCTGCAGTCACTCTGCATGTAATAGGGCCAGTTCAAAGAAAAATGTCCAATTATGAAACTAGCTGTCATACCCATACCCCACCAAACGGTGACTTTTAGAGAATGTAATGGGACTAGAAACATAACATGAAGTTTTTGTTTGGCTCAAATCCTGCAATTACGTGTATTGACGTCCCCATTTAGGGCTTCATATGTCCTCAAAATGCATTATGGAAGATGTTCGTCCATTCCATGCGTGCAAGGAATTCCAAAGCGAAAGATTCTGTTGCAGCAGGCACGTTACGTTGAAATTCTTGAACGTGTTTGATTTTGTGTGGGTAAAATTGAAGCACTTTAAGATCAATTTTATACACCGTACTCCATGTTACGACCATTCAATGTGCGACATCATGTACTCTAAGCCTACCGCTTGTGATTTCCATTGTTGCTTCCTTTATTACTTATGCGATAGCCTAATCAAGTATCCTTCCTCTCGTAGAGACAACAAATAACAAACCCATTATTTCAAACTTTGCTATCATTTTCCTCGAATCTTGTGGTGTCAGTGACCCTCGGAATATTTCTGTTACTGAAAGATACCTTTGTAAAGCACGTCGTTCATTGCTATCCCTTTCATAATAACATTTAAAAATAAAAACACAGTCTTACATGGTTAGCGATATTATCGATTAGTAACAATGAAAACTCTGAAAAACTGGCTCATTTTTATCTGGAAAACCAAATGCCGTGTAAAATGTAATACATAAATCATTTGCTTCTTCCTGCCGTAAGCCAATTACAAGCCATTGCTGTTTTTGCTTATCAGCACAAACATTTTCCTTCCAGAAACGATCAAAGACATTTTAAACCAATATATCTATGTCTTATTTTATTTAACAATATTGCACCCTGCTATGTTTCTCTCCTAGTGGAGAATTTTTGTACTTTTTTGACGGAAAATAAATTTCCATAACATTTTTTAAAATTATTACCAAGTTTGATAACACACACACGCACACACACGCACACACACACACACACACACACAC
>JAPMOQ010026707.1:2455309-2530472 GCA_026543055.1 Argiope trifasciata | reverse complement strand
CAGACGCAGTACGATTAGCCACAGCCATACGCCGAATACGACGGTCTTCCCTCTCAGTAGTACCACGTGGCCGCCCGGAACCTGGTCTTCTTGAGGCAGTACCTTCCCTTGACCACTGCCGCCAATACTCATGCACAGTGGATACATTCCTGCCAAGTCTTTCAGCAATATCGCGGAAAGAAAACCCGCCTTCTCGTAGCCCTACAACACGACCTCGTTCAAACTCAGTGAGCTGTTTATAATGGCTTCTTCGTCTTCTCAGAGGCATCCTTGACTAACATTAACCCACTACTTCAAATTTCAACTGTAAATAACGATCACGAACCTTACAGCGCTTATTTAAAGCAAACCTCATTTGCATGTTCATTGTGTCGCTACTAGCTCGTGTAGCTCGAAATTTGAATCGACGTCATCTTTCAGATGTATAAACACGCCTACCAAATTTCGTTTATCCAGCACAGCTCCTTCCTAGTGTTGGGATTTTTTTTCCATCAGTATATATATATATATATATAGAATTTAAAAATATGAGTGATCAAAATTTCCTTTATTTCTACAAAGTTCATTTAAAATAATAGGGTTGTTTGTTTGTTTTTTTGACACAGTTTCCCTTCACGTGGATACCACAAATATAGACTTGCACGGGAAACATCTTTCAATACCGTTTTGTTCGTGGCACTGAATTAGTAAGTCACTGTTATTACGAATATTATAACTATTAACTAGGTGTTTTAAAAGAATATTTCATCTCGCATTAAATATACGACAAGTTTTTTTATTTTCTTCAGCTGATTGCTTCAGGACGCGGAACAAATTTGCATTTAAATATTGTTTTTTGTAGCGTAACATGCAATCTATTATATATTAGATACATTGAAAGCAAGGAGTTTCCCGTTTTTTAAGCCAATATGCCACCCTTCTATGATTGCCGAGCTTTTAGTGACGCCATGTGAACAACTAATTAGAATGCACTAACTCCAAACATCTGACATAGGCGCTTCAATAAAACAAAAAAAATTTTAAGCTCGGCGACAGTTAATTTGTGCCGCACACATACGAGATACTTAATTCAATCTATAGATGGGAAATGTCATTCAGTTGTAAGATAGAGGAGCCTCAATCTAGAGATGCAAAATCCACGATTTTTTGAATAACAAATAATTTTGCTATTGTTATTTTCAAATATTTGTTCCAAATATCTGTTATTTCAATCATATTAATTAAAAATTATTAAATATAAAATTTTTAATTGAAATTAATTTAATTTACTAAGTTATGTAATGTGTGATTGAATGAATTTATCTATTTCATCTTACTTTTTATCTTAAATTTGATTTTTTCCTAAACTATTTACCAAACCACACCAAAACTAGCTTCGGGGATCAAGGAATCAGTAGTTTCAAGTGCCACATTTTCAGGTTCTTGAAAATCACTCCTGGGCACATCAAAACTATATTCCGTTTAATGCACAAAATTATAATTTGACGATGCAGTTTCAAATTGTTCTTCCACTTGCTTCATCTCTTATTCTCGGGGCGATTCTATTGCACTTTCGGTCGAAGTATAAGTGCATGAAACAACAGTCTTTCGAGATGTCGAAGGCGAAAAAGGTAATTTGAAGCTCATCGAATCTCTTTTTTCTTGTTATTTCCTTCGCCCTTTCGTTGTTTTGAAAAAGGATTCAGCATTAGATGAAGAGAAATCCTTTCTACCTCTTCGGAATAAAAATCCACCATTTGATGCATGGCCGGTGTTGCAGGTGGCGTGTATTCATCACTTTCACAAACGTTTTTGGTGACGCGTCTTTGCATGGAATAGCTCGTCTTTTGGATAACTTTGAAAAACTTGTATTGCTTTTTTTTAACACCTTCCACTCATCTTTGCTGACAACGTCGATTGCAAAAAAAGTTTTCTGATATGCCACCAACACATATTTTGATTCACTCGAGACGTAATACAAAGTGTCGGGTCTAAGGATAAATTTTTCAAAGCTGCTTTATCGAATGTTCAACTACCGTTGCTTCACATCAGTCTCGTGTTTTGCAACGGATCATCTTTGCTTGTAAAATATTATCGTGTTTTTAGCCCTTTGGATCAAATGTTACTCATTTCCTTGAACAGTTCTGAATCCAAATGTAAAGTAGCACTTTACATAGAATATGCTTGTGTGTTGAAAGCACATTCTTTGGTCACAGGTTTTGGAGTTCTTTAATGGTGTAAGAAGTTTCTTAACAACAGGTCTCGTTTCCCAGAAGTCCCAGCACACAGGTCTCACCTCGCAGGTACTTTCGATCGACTTTAAACACCACATTTCGTGAGACAAGAAGTTTTCAGTTTTTTCATAAAACTGATTGTAAATTTTTCTGAGCGAGTTGGAAAATCTGGTCATCCATGATACAAAGGTTTGGGAATGGACAGGAAAAATATTCCTCAGCGATTCCAAGATCAATTAATACTTGAACCATTTTTCAGGCTTTGTGATCATGCGGCTTGGGAAAGAATCGGATCCATAGCTTTCCCTGGTGGTAGCAAGTAAAAAAAATCTGGTATTAGAAAGTAAAAAATATCTGGTATTAGGAAGTAAAAACAATTTGGTACTAATAAAAAAAATAAAAGATATTTGAAAGTAACTATCTATTCATATGCAAGTTGCAAGTAAAGAAAATTTAAGCTCGTCTAATTTTTACAGTAATGGGTAAAAAGGGGCGTGGAACAATTGGGCTTGACCCGTGCAATATCTGTTTAATTGCATTCGAGAATGGAAGGTCGAGTTTATTCAGACACCCAAGTGGGTTTTTTTTTTCTTCTTTAGGGGCAACGTGACTCGGGTAATCGTTGAAGGTTATCTCTACTCAATTGCGTCTAAGTACAAAATATTGTCAACATTTTTTTTTCCAATCCAATCATGAAAGAATGTGTGATGGTAATTTTTAAAAAAGCTACAAAAGATTTTTTAAACAATCATGTAAACACTGATTTTTTTTTAAAATTAGTAACCTTTAAAAATTTATAGGATGTATTTCATCTATAAATAAAACGTCAGTTTTTTTCCCATTTTTTTTAAACATTAAGAATCATTGTCACAAATAACAACGTTCATTGAATTAAAAAAATGGATATCACTGAATTTCTAGAGCGAAATTTGGACCAAGACTATAAAGAATATGCAGATAATCGTCAAAAAACAGTAACCAAAATTAACAAATTACGATCATAAATAGATTGGCTGTAAACAAAACGAGAAAATTTAAAAATAAATTTTCTAAATTTAGAAAGAAAAGGTAGAAAATTAGATAAAATATTTGATAACTATGCACTTGAATATGATCCAAACGTGGATGTAGAGTACATAGAATATGCATATAATCGTATAAAAATAACAGTCGGAATTGAAAACATTCGAACACAAATGGATTGGTTGAAAAAAGAACGAGACAATTTAAAAATAAAAATAGCGAATATAAATAGGGAACTTGACAAATTAGATGAAATGTTTCAAAATTGTGCGGTATGATAAGCACAAAAAGTTATAGGCAAAAATGGACACTTTTCAAACTTGTCAACAATACGTAATAAACAATTTTAAAAAATGCCTTAATGCTTAATAAAAGCTTTATACAACAATTGTAAACATTTAGGATTGGAAATGTAAACGTGAAAAATTTAAATATTTTTACGTATAACGAAAGGACTAAATATAACATTATAATTTATTTTTTGGGGGTAAAAATATAACCATGAAACACTCCAAAATTAACTTTGAAAGTAATTTGAGGGGGTTTCTTGCAAAATAAAACAGAGATTGGTTTGAAAAAAAAATTAACCAAATTTGAAACATTTCTTGTAAAAAGAAACATTAGTCTGAAATTTCATCCAAATATGAAAGATAATTTATTTTTGAAAGGAGTTCAACGTTGATTGAAAAGAAGGTATAAAAAGTTTAAAACGCATCTTATAAGATTTTTTTTTATTTCATAGAATTTATTGGTTTAGAAATTACATTTATTGGATCATTGATAATCCTTTTATGAAATCAATTTTTTTTAACAGAGAATTTTCGATTTTCAATTTGTCTCGGTTCTTTTGTAATCGCATCTTTTTCAGCATTTAATTTTGAAATCAAACCCTCGTTTTTAGCCAACATTTTTTCAAATCTATCACTCGAATACGAGTCCATTTCTTTTTTCAATTTTTTTTGTTGAACGTTTTATTTGATTCTTTTTTACGCATAATATAGTTTGTTTTAAACTGTGATTGATACTTTTACGATATCTAACATATGTCTAGCCATTAAATCCTTTTCCCGTTTCAATTGAAAAATTTCAGTTTTCAATTTGTCTCGTTCTTTTGCAATCAAATCTCGTTCTTTTGTAATCGCCTTTTTTTCAACATTTAATTTTGTAAACAAAGCCTCTTTTTTCGCCAACAATTTTTCATGTCTATCAATCCAATAAGAATCCATTTCTGTTTTCATATTTTTTGAATAACGCTTTATTTGATTCATCGTATTTTGTTTTCAGGAGGATAACACGTACAATTCTTCTTAAAGACATTGAAAAGTGTTTCCTTTTTGAATTTAACCTTTGGTTTGCGAAACAATTTCACAAAATTCTTGAGACACTCCTCGACGTGTTTGATATATTTAGATTTGGCTTTTTCCCCAAATTTCCACTGACAATGACCCGAACAAAACGTGCATTGATATTTAGAATTAAAACCATGACGTTTCGGCGTATGAGTATTGTAAAATTTCAAAGCGATCATTGTCTCACTGTATTCGGGACATTTCAACCAATCTTTGGAAAAATGATTTAAAAACTTGGATAATTGGCTACCAAATACTTAAAAAAAATTTGTTTAACGACATCATTTAAACCATTTTCGTCGTCTTACATGCACAAAACGAATACCTCGGGTTCACAAGACGCGTCCCCTTTTAACATCTTTTTGTGTTGTTTCTCTATAAATTTTTCACAATCCTTCAAAGTGTAAAACTCGTTTCGAGCCACGACTTTCGGATCTGTGGCTCACGCTAACGTAAACTTTCTCGTCGTGCCTGTAGAAGTAGAAGATCCAATAAACTTGCAGAAGTTTTTGGGGTAATATACGGTCAATTCTTCATAGGGTTTCACCACCATTTCGAAACGCAACGATGTCAAAGTTTCGCTCTTCAAGTAACGAGCATATTGACAGATAAAACTCAAAATTTGTTTCTATAGCCGTATCGAAACGATGTCTTAACGATTCTTCCATCACGAGACGTTGCTTGGATTCGACAAATAATACCGACAAACAAACAATCTTCATTATTAAAAGAATAACGAGGCTCGGAAAACTATTTTTCAAGAATTTTAAAATGCTTATACGTCTTGGGAACGTGTAAAATATTGACAAAAGATCCATTGTATTTGGGAGTGGCAATTATTTTTGTAAATTAATCAATCACATCCATGCCAGTGTTAAAAGTAGGAAATCCCGAACGTAATATGGATAACATTTCTACAGTTTTGAGTAAAAACTCTCCTCGATAATATCGCGTTGGACCATACGTCACGTCCGTTGGGTACGAAATGCGAATCATTTCAAATTCTCCAAACAAACTCGTCCTCTTAAAAGGGATACCACGTAAATTGTATCTTGCCGTAAAGGCGTCGAATCCATAATCTTTATCCCACAAAGACCCGATGGTGGGTTGTTTTTCCAAAGGTATCGAAACACGTGAATCGTAATAGCCTTTCACCAAAACGGGAGTTATTTGCCATGTGCCCGTGGCCACTTCCAATTGATAGGATTTTTCTTTACTTTTCGTCAAAACTGTGGGATAACTCAACCATTTTCGGGTGGAAATTCAAAAGTTGGCATTTTTACACGCAAAGAAGTGTTTATAAAATTCATAGGGGAACAATCTAACCCTATGCCAAAGCAACGAGGAAAATAATGTGTTTCTATCACACGGCAAAATATCGTCTGCACTTTTTGTCAGCAATTTTCCATTTCTACCCTCAAGAACCAGTCAAGCAAGTTTTTGCTATCGACAACTTTTTTAACCAGTTTGAAAATGCCGACGATAATGACGGATATATTGTCTAAAGAAATTCAACCAATCATGTGAAACTTTGAAGTGACGTCATTTGCTGACGAAAAGCTCAGACGATATTTCGTCGTGTGATACGGCTTTAAAGAATAATAATTTTTAACGGTATCGACTATAAGAATTTGGCTTTGGTTCGAGGACAAAAGTCGCGTCCAACGTTCTCGAAATTCTTTTAAGAGTAGGGAATTATTGTAGACGTGTTTATAATACTCTCGATACAATTCGCCTTTCAAAGCAAATTCCATTAAAACTTATCTATTTCCAAATGTTGCACAGACCCGTGTGGAAAAAGAAACGCTTCTAGTGCCAACGTACTTTTTCCCGATCCGGAAGGTCCAATAAGAAATATGACAATTTTATCATTTTTGTGATAAGAAAAGGGAGATTTTGATAAATAGGTCGTCTTTTCGTTCGCAATGGGTGGAATTTTGCCCGTTGAATCTGTTCGGTAAAGACATTTTAATATGGAAACGACATTGAGTTGGAAAATACATGTGCATCACGGCATTTAAAGGCCTTATCACACGGCGAAATATCATCCGCACTTTCCGTCCACAAAGACAACAAAAGTGACTTCACTTTAAAGTTTCACATGATTGATTGAATTTCGTTTGCAGACAATATTTCCATCACTATCGTCGGCATTTTCAAACTGGTTAAAAAAAAGTTGTCGAGGACGAAAAACTTGCTTGACCCGTTCTTGAGGGTAGAAAGGGAAAACTGCTGACGAAAAGTGCGGACGATATTTTGCTGTGTGATAAGGCCTTAACACGCAGCATATTCACCGACGAAATATTGTCGTTTCTCAAACAACACACGCGGGAATCGATGACGACTCCCATCGTCAAAAGAATAGGTTCGTGAATTTCATTTTGGAAACGTAAATAAACTAAATGAGCGCCCGCTTAAGCATGTCCCTTAAAAAACTTGTATCCGTTATTACAAAATCTTTTCACAAACGGTTTGCTATCTTGAAGAAATTCGACGAGTTTTGTCTCAATAAATACCATTCCACGTCCCTAGCAAAAGATTTTTTTTCTCGACAAAATTCTTCCATGTAACGAGCAGTTTAGACACAATGTTAACGAAAAGATTCGTTATGATATATGGTATTTCTCCGCTGAAAATGTAAAAGCGTGTCGAGAATTACCGGAAAAGTTTTTCTTGGGAAAATTAAATTTGATAAATGCTTGCATTCTTTATCGATTAAACACATGAAGAGTGGTACGTAGAAGTCACCCCTTCATTTCTCACTAGCAAATTGTTTTCACATAAAAAAAAATTGAATAATGTTGGTGATTTTACCACAAAATGTAAAGGTAAAAAAATTGAATGGGTTCTTTGAATCGAAAAAGTTTTCTATAATCATATCTGGGAAAAACAAACAAACTTAGGGTGAATATCTGTTGGGGGGGGGAATTGTTCAGTGAACATATGACAAAAGAATCTTTCCAAGTTTTTATGCAATAATATGTTTAGATATTATGATAAAAATACATTAAAAGTTTGAGAATTATATTCTTATTGCAAATCTTATGACCAAATAACTTCCCAAATTTCATGATTCTAGTTTCATTGGCTTAAATACAAAACAAGACTTTACATAAATAGAGCTTTTATTGGAAATAAATTTGCATAGAATCATAAAATAAAAAATGATAAAACTTTTAATACCATAAAGATGAAAATTCAGACTTCTAATGTTATAAAGGGCATTTAAAGTTATAACCATAAAGAAATTGAAATATATTAACTACATACAAGAAAGTTAAAGCTTCAAAATATGTACAAGAGAAATAGACTACGGAATTGCAATTTGTAGTAATAAAGGTAATATCTAACATTTTGTATCGTTATTTAAACAAAAATACCTAATGCATGGTTAATGTCCAAATGGTGATAATTGATGCATGTATCAACAAAAAAATGCTAACAACGAAACAATAAAGAATAAATAGACCGTATTTCTTCAACATATAATAAACAAAGTGAAACTTATTTACATAAAATTAAGTGAACAGGAAATATTGTGTGAATGTTTGCAGCATAGAAAAACTCAAAATAACAACTACAGTTTCAATGGTATTTTATGGAACTTTGTTCCGAAAAAGTATTTTATTGAGGTGCAAACATTGCAGCTTTGATCATTTATAGATTCACTACAATTTAATGATGGTATAATAATTATTCACTGACAAAATTAAAATAAGAGGAAAATTACTTTCTTATTGGAGAAAGGGAAGATCTAACCATATATTCAATTTCTCCATTTCCAGATCTTATTGCATCGAGTTGAAAAAAAAAAAACCTTTCATTGTTGGAATGAGTCATCCATAGAAGTTAAATCTTCTTAACAGCCGAACGAGGAGAGAAATATAGCTTCATGCTTTCTCAATACTATATATATCGTTTGACTATAATAAAATAATGGTTTATACTTCTTGATATTCAAACTTCATTTTTAATTATAAACAATATCTATATATTTCCTCCCATAAATATAACTATACATACAATATTAGAGTGAGGATATTTTAAACCTCTTTTGTCAAATTTAGCAATCCATTCATTAAATACATCTGTATTCAATTTTTCACTACTCACAAGGAAAATTTTTGCAATATTGAAAACTTATATGGCAAGAATAACCTACAAAATATGTTATAATAGGAATTTTAGGCTTATAAGCAATCATGCCATCACTGTTTACTGCATTAAATTCACTGCTTTCATTTTGTTTCCAAATATCTTTATCATTAAAAGTATTCAATTTAACATCACCCAAAGGAAGACTACTTTCAAATCTTAGTTTATATACATGGTATTTGAATTGTGCAGGAAGAAATAATCAAACTGTAATTTTTCGAAACAATATTTGACTATTTCTAATGGTACCATTGTGGAATTTTTAAAGTAATATGAATTTCTTTTGTTACTATTCCCGTATTAAAATTCATGAGTTCCCAACCATCAAACCACTTTAATAATTTTACATCTGTAGTAACAATTTTTAAAGGTTCTTGACACTCATCTTTTCAGACGTTTCTTTAAAATTTTCAATACTATTTTATTCCAAGTACTAACAAACTCTCTACATGTAAGGGATAAAATATTTTAAAGGCCAATTTGACATGTTGTCTTTCAATACAAGAAGGAGATAAAGGTACTTGCAGCTGCTTTAGATTTATTAAAAGCTATGCTTCTTATTTTTCCACCAACATAATCAAAATAACTTTGTAAGTGGATTTCATCAATCATTGAAATTATAGATAAGCAAGAAATCTTTTGACATGTATAACATTAAACATTTTAAGTTATCTGATCATATTTCAGATTTACATTTATGTTAAAACACAAAAATTAAATTTTAAAATTTTATAGCAACTTTACTACCAACTATTTCTGTTTTACTACCAGCTTCTATTTGCAATTGATTTAATACTCATTACCACTTTCATTAAACTTAATGATAGCAATGTAGAAACCCAATGACAAAGGTTGGAGCCCAACGAAATGTTTTTTTGGGATTGTATTCCAGTGCACACTATTAAAACTTTCGTTAACGTTTTGTATTATTTCCTGTAATCATTTTTTTAACTGTTGCCTAAGCAGGTGTGGTGCATATTAAATTCATCCAGGTCAAATATTCTCTGGCTTATGTGCTTAAAGGTGTGCCAATTCAGGTGTCATCTGAAAATAATTCGAAATGAAAGTGTTAAAAGTTAAATGTGATTTCCTATTAAAATAAAAGGTATGAAAATTGTAATAATTTCTATACTTTTATTACAAGATTGTGTAGTTAATGTGGAATTTTCTTACTGGTTAAAGCTTAAATTGAAGCAATTGCCAGAAATCATTTTTCAAGACTATAAGTCTAATTATAATTTTTTCCTTTTCTTTTTTAAAGCTAAATCGTGACAATAAAAGGTTAAAATTTAGTTTCTCGACAAAGATATAATTACATATAACAATAATTAAATGTTTTCAGTTTATCTTAATAGGTAATGTAAATGGTTGTGCTTTAAAGTAACAATATATTAGTATCTACAAATTACACATGTTTCAATCATCAATTTTTCGTTATATTTTGTTCTCTTTTTCAACCATCTTAATATTAACGTTCAATTTATTAATCATGTTAGGGTTGTTCTATCACAATGCTCCTGTACATAGCATATATTATACCCCTTAAATGGTCATTTATGCCTATTAATACCATTTTTTTAGAAAATATTTTAATCATAACTTTATTATTTTTTCAGTTAAAACTTTGAACCTTGTAGTTCAAAACAAAATATATTTAGAACTGATATCAATTTTAAAGTACTACATGAAGAATAAGTAAATATATATAACTTCTATTTATAATAATGATAATTCTTATCCAAAAATTTATGACTCTGTGAATGATTTATAAGTGTACATTTTATTAAAAAGTTTATATTTATAATTTAAATAACAATTTATTGTTATTCTTAAATAATTATTAGCAGTAATGTAGAATAAATAGAATTTTTTTTTCACCGCTGTTACAGCACTGATAATAAAATACATAGCAAGTACCTTGAAAGACTAGACTGTTACTGTAATTTTTAGAGAACCAAATTTTCGAAGAAGTAATTTAAACCAAACATCATAACATATAGAGAATTATGAAACCAAAAATTATTGTACAAATACACGCATGGAAAAAATGCAAATAAATTTTTAATGGATGCTCAAAGAAATATTTGTTAAATAAAATATTCTTCATTTAATCACATATATTGCTGTTTTAATTTATAATTCTGGATGTTATGACTGAAGACTTTCTGACTTATAAAAAACACTTTTTATTTAACATCAGGAAAACGAAACTATCAGCTACATAAATATGGATGGAATGCTTAATCACCATTTTTCTTGGTTGCCAGTTCCTTTAACTCAATAACAATTTAATTAATTAGAAAAGCAACAGGAAGTGGGAAATACAAGATGAGTGGCAACATTCTCCCACCTTTTGTATTGCATGCAAACACTTTAAAGCAATACAAAACACAAGCAAAATTATAACACATTTAGATAAAAAAAATAAATAAACAATCGTATACATGAGATTATAAAAGTAAAGATTAGACCAGTTCACAAATTCAGTCTTTTTACAGGAATTAATGGACGGCCATATCGAGATTTCTTTCCTTCTTCGAGAACATCAACTGCAGTAGGACCCGGGTTTTGTGCAGAAAATTCAGTTCCTTGGTGGTCCTTGCTGATATGATCACTAGCACTAAGCTCCAGAGGATAAATTCGTTGAAGCGGTCGTATGATTTCACCACTGGCTAGGCGCAACTTGGCCACACGTTCCACACCGTCCTTCCCAGGAAACAATTCGATCACTTGAGCCAAAGGCCAATTCATTCGGTTTGGGTTCTTTGATTCAACTATGACAATTTCTCCCGGAGAAATCATCTTTCTTCTTGAAGTTACTTTAGGACTTCTTACTAACTCTCCTAGGTATTCTTTGTAGAAACGTTTGCGTAAATTTGATCGTAGGGTATGAAGGTAACGCACCCTTTTCAATATATGCTGAGAATCAATCAGATCCAAATCAAATGTTTCTCTTTCTTTTATATCTTGGATGAAATGAGCTGGTGTAAGTGGTTTAAGCTCTTTGGGATCGTCTGACATATATGTTAGTGGTCGCCCATTTATTGTAGCCTCACAATCGTAGAGTAAAGTCAACATTTCTTCATATGTTACGCAAGTTTTGCCCAAACATTTTCGGAGAAGTTCTTTAATACTGCGGACCATCCTTTCCCAAAATCCACCGTACCATGGGGCGGAAGGGGGGCTAAACATCCATTTTATTTTCATTAAAGAACACTCAGTTTGAATGAAGTCCCAATCCAAAGATTTCAAGGCATTTGCTGCTCCCACAAAGTTCGTACCATTATCTGTGTATAACGTTGAACCTCTTCCTCTTCTAGCCCAGAATCTTCTCAAAGCTTGCATAAACGATTCGGTAGAAAGAGATGAAACTAGTTCCAGATGGACTGCTCGATATACCGCACACGTGAATAGAACTATCCACGCTTTGCTTCCACCACGTAAGGAAAGCTGACCGGCCAGATCCGCGCCAGTTATTTGAAAGGCTGCAACTCTGTGTATTCTGTCCGGAGGTAAAGGAGCTGGATCTGGATTAACTTTCCCAGCTGTTAGCCTTTTGCATTTTATGCACTGTCGTAAAATTGCTCTCCGACCCTTGGGAATCCAGAATTTATCTCTTAAATGAGCTAAGGTCGTTAATACCCCAGCATGCATTAAGGATCTATGAATATGCAAAACCAGTCTTTCCAGAAGAGGGTGGTCTGGTAGAACTGTTGGATGCGTAAAGTCCTCTGGATCTTGACTGAGAATTAGTCTTGTTTGAACTTTCAGTATGCCATTTTCTTCGAAAAACTGTATAGTATCCCTATACTTTTCACGTATTTCAGAGGGCCATTCTGACTGCATGATTTTTATCAGAGTCTCTTCTGCCTTTTCAATCTCTTCACATGAAAGGGAATTGACTAACTTAGGAGAGTTTTTCTTAATATTGTTGCAGAATCTGAGAACATAAGCTGTCATTCTTAGAACCTTTGTATAGCTTGAAAAGTACAGGAATCTATCTCCAAATCTCTCTTCGTTTCCTGTGATTAAATTTGTCACAACTGTCTTACGCCGCTCTAGAAAGGCTTTGTCCGGAATCTCTGGTACCTCAGAACATGGCCAAGATTCTTCTACTTTATACAGCCAACTTGGACCCTCCCACCATTGGCTTTGCAGGAGGTCCGACCAATCGCAGCATCGTGTAGCCAGATCAGCAGGGTTCACCTCTCCAGGTACATGTCTCCAGTCATCTAAATTGGTTAAATCCCTGATCTCCTTTACTCTATTTCCCACGAATGTGTTCCACGGCTCTTTTTTCTTAATCCAACTTAAAACTACCATTGAATCGGTCCAAAAGTAGGTTTTAGAAACTGTTGGTAGGATAGAATGTACAGTTTCTGCTAATCGAGCACCTAACGCTGCTCCCAACAATTCAAGTCGTGGGATTGTCGATTTTTTCATTGGAGCAAGTCGAGCTTTAGCTGCTATGAGCTTGACTGTAACTTGACCTTGTAATTCACTTCGTACAAAAGCGCATGTGGCGTAAGCGTAGGCAGAAGCATCTGTGAAGATGTGCAGTGAGAAATCATCATATTTTTCAGGAAACAATCTTCGAGGTATTGTACATTTAGGTATCAGATGCATGGTTTTCTCCCATTGTCTGTATTTATGCTCAAGTTCTGAGGTTAACACTTCGTCCCAGCCTACTTTTCCTCTCCAAGCTTCTTGCATAAGCAACTTTGGTAACAATAAAGCCGGAGTAGTAAAGCCAATCGGATCGTAAATGCTGTTGATTACAGATAGAAGTACCCTTTTTGTAACTGGTTTATCTTGGGTACAATCTAAATTTGATGGTAACTTGCAAGAAAGTTCGTCTCTGATCACATCCCAACTCAGACCAAGTACCATTTGTGCATTTTGATCTTCCTTAGAGTCATTAGAAGCCCAACAGCGCAATTCAAAAGCACATTCTTTCATTATTTCTATGGATTGAGATTTCAGTTGTTCCAATTCTTTAGCGTCGTTAACACTCGTCACCAAATTGTCCACGTAGAATCCTTCCCGTAAATGACCAATTGTCTTCCTGAGGCTCTCTGTCTGGAATTTTTCTCGTTCTAGGTGGTAACTTATAGTGGCATTTAGCAGAAAAGGGCTAGAGGAAACACCGAAGACTACTCGACAATGACGATAAATTCTTATTTTTGAGCATTCAGCGTTCTCCCACCATAAAAATCTTAGGGCATCTCTGTCTACAGGTCTCAAACGTATTTGTAGAAATGCTTGTTTTATATCTGCAATTACACCTATGGCACCAGAACGAAATCTCAACAGTAGAGGCGGTATTTTTTGTATAAGACTTGGTCCCACACTTAAACATTCATTCAAGGAGGCAAATCCCGGTTTCTTGAACGAAGCGTCGAATACTGGGCGAACCTTTGTGGTATTGCTTGAGGGCTTAATGACGGGTCTATGAGGAAGGTAATGGGCTTCCTTGGCTATTTCATCCATTGGAACAGCTTCTATAATGCCTTCTGATTCCCACTGTTTGAATACGTTATCGTAGGCTTCAAAGTAATTTTCGTTTATCAAACGCTTAGTTGCTGTACGAAGTCTGGATTCTGCAGCATCGCATTTATTATATAGAGCAGGATGTCCGGCTAACCATGGTAAAGCTACTTCATATCTTTGATCTTCACAGATCCTAATTGTTTCCTTAAAATGAGTCAATGTTTCTTCTTCAAGAAGGCTTTCATTTTTCTTCTCTATTGGATCTGTGATACCCAAAACTTCTAAGTCCCACATTTTAGGCATCTCCATATTTTGAAAGCTTAATGTGACTAGGTTAACAATTTGCTTTTTCTTTCCCAGTCCTAGAATTGTCCAACCCAACAAGGTCTCAACTGCAGATACACCTGAAGATAATACCTCTATTCTCCCAGTCAAAATGCTACCGAGTATATCAGCTCCCAGCAGAACTCGTATGGGTGGTGAATCTCTTCCGACATCTGTTAGTTTTATTCCTCGGGAAGCAAGCTCAGAAAGCAATTTACTATCATGGATTCTTGGCAAGGCTGAACATATCCTTGGTTGCTCGAGAAGAGACAATGGAGTTGAATATTTACGATTTAAGCTTTCTACGTTTACGATGAATCTTTTATGCTCAGAAGCAGGAGAAATTACTCCTCCAAACAATCCTTGAGAAAATATTTCTCTTCCAGAGGGAGAAAGGTTTAGTTCTGCAGCTAAATTCTTTTCGATATAAGATCGTTGTGATCCATCGTCCAACAATGCTCGAACACATAATTCCTTATCTTTATTTCGTAGTTTGATCATGATGGTTTTAAGATATATTTCGTGTTCAGAGGGAAGATTTGTTAGCAATGTTTCTGTAGATTTCTTCTCATCATCGGTCGTACTGTTCTTAGACGAAACATTTTCTTTTCCCTTGTGTAGTTCTGGACATAGTAATACATAATGTCTCCGTTGGCAAATTAAACATCTCACATTACTGTGACACTTTCTTGCTATGTGTCCAGGCTTGAGGCAAACGAGACAGCATCTTTTCCTTATAACGTGTGATTTTCTGTCTTCGTAACTCATATCTGATAATTTTTGACAGTCTTTACTGAGATGAGGGCGGTTGCAGAAAATACAACTAAGTTTTGCTTCAGATGTGCTTGAAATTAACGAAGCCGCGGTGGGTTCATCTTTGTGTACCGATTTCTGACAATCTTTTCGTATACCACCATTTCCCTTATCTTTGCTGAATCCATCACGAGCTAAGCGGATCATTTCTTCTGATTCGACTTCGTGGCGTAAAAAGCACATAAGTTTTTCCAGGGATCTCCGACTAGTAGCGTCATCTGTATTTTCTGAAATTCTACTCCTTTCCCATGCTCGCAAAACATTTTCTGGCAAACATGACTCAACCAATGGCTCTAGAAAGTCAGCAAATTTTTCTTTTGTGCGCCCTAAGCTTTCCAATGCTCTTAATTTTGTCTCTAGTAAATCGTAGAGGGTGGCTAAATCAGGGGCATTCTTACCGGCCGTTGCATTTTTCAGAACCAGTGAAAGGAGATCGCGAACATATATTTGCACTAGGAGATCGTCACGGCCAAATCTTAATTTTAGCTGTTGGACGGCTTTCGGATAATTTTCAGCGGTTATTGGGAAACTGGATATTAATCTAGCAGCTCTTGAATCAGGCACCATAGACTGGTATAAATACTGGAATTTGTCTATGGCAGTCAGTTCTTCTGAGTCATGTATTTTTGAAAAAAATGCTCCAAAATGTTAAATATTCTTTAGGATCACCCGAAAACATTTTTAATTCAAATTTAGGTAAATTTAATTTTACTGAATCACGCTCGACAGAACTTGACAAAGATCCAGAATCTTTATTTAATAGCGTTTCTATCTTTGATTTAATCTCAAGAAAAGTATCTCTATATTCCTCTGCCGCTTCAAAATCGGCTTCGTATTCATTAACAGTCTCGGTATTTTCTAAAAGTAATGACGAAATATTATTTTGAATCTCATCTAAACGTAAAAATTTATCTTGTAACTGAGCATTCAACACGTACAGCTTATCGCCATCCTTGGCGTCTACTTTCGTCGCCAAACATTGCTTCAACTTATTCACGGTAGCCGTAAACGAAGCTCTTAACGATTTTCGTTTTGTTTTCAAAGCATCCATATTTATAAATGCACTAAAATAGTAACTTAAAATGATTCGCAATAGATTCTTAATTTCTGTTTATACTGAAGCAATGAAAGTGATTATATTTTCTTAAACTTAAATCACTTTGATCATCATAAACAGCATATCGTATACTTAAGCAGAAATTTAAATCATTCGTACCTGTACATCTTTTTAATCTCAAGTTCTCCGAATGCAGAGTACAAACTCTGTCCTGTCACGGACGCCACTTTGTTATGACTGAAGACTTTCTGACTTATAAAAAACACTTTTTATTTAACATCAGGAAAACGGAACTATCAGCTACATAAATATGGATAGAATGCTTAATCACCATTTTTCTTGGTTGCCAGTTCCTTTAACTCAATAACAATTTAATTAATTAGAAAAGCAACAGGAAGTGGGAAATACAAGATGAGTGGCAACACTGGATACATATTTTTTTTTTTGAAAAATTACAAATTAATGATAACATAGTAGCTTTTTTCATTTTAAACTCGGTCCGATTCCTTACATATGGTAACATTCAATTATATAACTTAAAAATTAAACACTACTTATAATTTTTGTTTATGTAATAAACAGTAATAAATTTCGTTAATGTATCATTTATTGCAATTTACAATTTAGTTTATTTTTACAAATTTTTTCAGAAAACGGCAAATGAACAAGCGGCGCGAAAAAACACGTCCCCTCACAGCAACGGATTAGGCAAAAAGTGGCCTAAAAATAAAGAGAAATAAATCATCCCTATCTTATATACATATTTTGATTGGGAAAATAGTTTTTCACGGAGCTTATCTATCAAGATTCCGATAAGGATTTTGACACATGCCAATTCTGATAAGGGAAGGACAGGGATCATTTTTTTAAAGAATTTGCTTGGTGGAAATTTTTCTTACCCTTCACATGGAGCGTGTGAAAGTGTCGGCTTTTAGACGATTCAGCAATTTTATAAAGCATAAAATTGCTGAATCGACTAATATATAATTAAGTAGAGAAAGTGGAATTGAATCAGTAAATAAGAGAATATTTTAGAATGACTTTGGTATGAGCTAAATTAAGATAAAACTTTACAAATTAATTAGAATTGAAATTAGAGTTTAAAATATCATTACACACACACACACACATGTATATATATGTTGATAAAAATTTAACATTTTAAGCCATTTTATATCTTATGAGTCCTAGTTTTATCTTATATTTGTCATCAAGAGCGTTTGATCGTTCATATTTTTGATATGTATTTATTAAATATAAATGAACTAGCAATAGCCGCACGGCGTTGCTCGTGGCATAGCACACAAGAAAAAAAAATTAGCGTTAAACTTAAGTCTAGTTTCCACGCGATATGGCATGGGCATGTTATGCATTTTCAAACAAATTATCAAAAATAGCTACAAAACAATTTTTATAGCATACATACAGAAATATTTAAACTGTTAAAAAGGTAAAAATGATTTCACTGTCGGTAGAAGAAACAATCCACTAAAAATATACAATAGAAAAGCTGTTTTAAAATATTAAAAAAAAAGTCATTGTACCTACTGTTCCACATTTGTTTACCAACTTTGTATCATTTGATTGGTGTACCGTAGTTTAACCCCCCTCTTCGTCAAGTTACGATATGGGCTATGACTGGTTTGGGAAAAATACGGCGCAAGACCATGGTTGGGGCATTGGGAGATTTTTGAACATTGCGTCAAGCAGGGGGTTAAACTTTGGTCATAAACAAATGAACATTTGGCATTTAATATGTTCCAGTCAAGGTTAAATTTCCCTCTTTTGGGCATAATAAGATTTGAATTGCTATATAAAATCAGAGTTAAACAAAGAAATATATCACATACTATCCTACCATCACAAGAACCCTGACCATGGTTTCCGTAAAAATAGACGAGTCAAAGTAAGGAGGGAAGTAAGCATTAAAGCAGTCCACAGCATTTGGCAAACTAAGCGCGCTTCATTAGGCGAGAAATTCTTTCCGCTTGTGTTTACACAGATGTATTTATATGACTAATAAAATTAAATTGTAGATAAACTTAGAAATTCCTTGTTATTCAAGCTTTGAAATAATATCTTGCATAAGAAAACCTTCCACGATATTTCTTCAACTGCTTTTGTATTGATTTTTTTAAAACCTGAGACTGCTGCTAAATAAATAAAAACCATTGGATAGTAAAAAAATAGTCTGGAAGATCTTTCTGGAAGATTTGTGTGCCTTTATAAGAGTGGAAAGCTTACGTTTTAAAACTAAATTCCCGCTAGAATCCCCTTACACTAGAATTTATGAATAAAGTGAAAACGATAGTTTCAAATAATAAACTTAAAATCAGAAATTTTTTTTTGCGGTTAATTTGGAACTGTTAATTCATAATAAATCCGTTACTGTTTGGTATAAATAAAAAGTAAAAACACGAAATTCAGGAAAAATTTAAAATATAAATAGGCAAAGTTAAAGATATTTATTCCTTTCATATTCTTTTAAGAACTGAAGTATTTATCGGAATCTTTTTAATAACTCGTTATTAGTTCGTTACCCAGTCCTCCGTAGCACTTCTTACATAAAACTTAATATCCACAAATTATTGAAGAATATATATGTCTAAAGAATTTTAATAAATTTAAACATTACTCAAATTTATTTAGCTGACATCTATTACTAACTGAATATATAAGTGAAATAATTTTACTCAATATTCCTGATATAATTTAGTCGATCAAACAAATCAATACCGTCAGATATTTATATTTTTTTAATTAAATAGCCATCATTTGTACTTTTTTGAAGTCTTCATTGTAAGCATGGACCGAAGTACAAAACAAAATGAGACTTCTAACAGGCGATTCTTCTAATTATAATGATACTTCTAACCGGTTCTTTAGGCGCCAAAAGAAACACTGCCCTTTCTTTCACCCTCAAAATGTAATAGAACATCAGGTTTTCAAGCCGACTGACCTCTACTCTTAAGGTTACTAGGGTTTTTCTCCTGACGGTAAGACAGTATGCTTAGTACAGCTGTTGCTATTTGCACATGCACGGTATAGTCAAAATCGCAATTATAAATCTCCCTTTATTATTTTGATATGATTTTAATGTACTAAAACCTTTCTCAATAAATGTTCTACAAAATGATGTAAATATCTTCAATATCCATCAACTTTTTTTAGGTTTTAGTTTAGTTATATTAACGTCCCGTTTTAAAGCAACATGAGGGCTATAACTTTTTTAGGTTAAGAGTTTTTAAGGTTCAAATAAACAGACGCTTTCAGACTTTGTATCGACAACCATGATTAGATATTTCATATGATATGTATATATGCCAATTAATTTACTATTCATTTGTTATGGAGCTTAATTTACCATTTTAGAACTAGTTATGATATGTGAAACTACTGTAACTTCATGCTTAGTCCAAACACTAAATAATCCGACTAGGGATTCATATATGTTTAATCACTCCACGAAATTTTTTCTACAAAATGCAAGAGCCTCTAGAACTTAATTAGAATTGTGATGGGCATTTTCATTCCACTTTAGTATCTGAATTTAAATGAAATAGAAATACATTTTTTGCACACTGGTATCTCCTTTTTTTCTTTCGGCAATTTCTTATTGAATTTCTGATCGTTTGTTATAATCAGTGATTCCAGAGTAATCCAAGTACACAAATAAACAAAGGAAAAGTTAATATATATGAAAAATAAAAAACAAATAAAAAAGTATAATACGATAAACATTGGACTGTCTGACTTGATTAAAAAATAATTATCTATGATAAAATAAAGAATATTTTCTTATTTAAGGATTAGTGTCTTTAAAGGATAATTGGGCAAAACTAGAATCAGTAATTTTTAAAATTCTATCTTTTATGAAAAGGTAATCATTTATCAATAAATAATAAAATTTGTATAAGTTTTAAAAGAATTAGTCTACTTTTACATGAAAGTCTTATAAATTTTAGAGCAGGTCTGTGTAATTTGTATTACATTATATGTTTTCTCAATAAGATTAACATTTAGAAATAAATATACAAACAAATATACATACAACTCTATACAAAAATTTTCCATTGACTCCTTTAAAAAAAATTAAACCTCAATACTATATGTAGTAAGCACTCAAAAAAAAATGTCTTGTAGCAAACAGATAGAGAGAATGTATAGATTTTTAATATACACATAGGGGAGGGAGTAGAAAAGTAATGATTATAAAATGTCATCCTGCTTCCTTTCCATCATTTTGGGTTGGATAGAAAACAGCATAAGTAAAGAAGACAGAAACATATATAAACACAAGTTGGTGTAAACATAGGAAAATTTTTGATACAAATTTATACAAAATAAAATGACACATTATTCAAAATTGAAACTTTTATTCAGACTTCTTTTTTTTTTTCAATTAGATATCTGTAAACTATGTTAAACAGATGAATACCAAAATAGAGAAAATATATATTTCAGCATAATGACAAATATACAGAGTTTTATTAACAAATGGAGATTCTGTAGGGGGGGGGGGGGAAATAAGCAAAACAACTTATAAGCAATCAATAATCATAATCATATAATCAATCATATTACTTCATTCAAAAGGGTAAAAATAATCACTAGCATTAACAATGAATTATAATTAATATGTTTAAAGTTGATAGCATCTCACAATATCCTACCACAAATGAAATCTTTTTCATTTGAAAATTCTTGAGTACTTATTGTTGCACATCTGGGAAGACTTTTACAAATAAAGTAAATTTACTTAACATACGAACATATGGACATTCCAACACCAATACAGGTTGTGGGCACCATGGCCATACAGAATCTATAGATGTTTTCTTTCTTTAATATAATATGCCAGTATATATCTTTAAAATCATGAAAGCAATTATTTTTTAAGTTTCAAATAGAGCTGTAAATCCAAAGGCAATCCAAGCTCATCAATACCATTGTACAATTGCTCCTGTTCATATAAAACAGTTCTGATCTTTAATCGACAATAATGTTTCAACATTCGAGGTTGATAGCTGGGAGCAGGCTGTTCTATAGCATTTGTGTAGAAATTATAAACTTCTTCTATCTCACTTGAAACTAACATGGGTTCAAATATATCTTTGAATTCATCTGAAGTAATGAAACATGTAGGTATTGATCTCCACAGAAGTCGCAGGCTTTGAAAAGCAGAATCTGATTTTAACATAAAGGTAAGATAAATTAGTAATGCTTGAAAATTGTTCTCTGTTCTATCAAAGAAAATCTTCAATTCTGTTGACTCGAGTCTGGGTCTGTTAAAAATAAATAATGAATGAATGAATGAAAAAAATTGAGAAATGTTTCTAGTATATATATAAAAAAATATATTTCATGAAAATACTCATCATCTACCCATTTTCTAGCTGCATTTCTATAACATATGTATACAAATTCAATAAAAACAATTGTCAAAAAGTAATTATTGTGTAGAAAATGTAACTTATTTCATTTAATTTTTATATTTTAGTCTAGATCTAGTATTTTATATTCATTATTCCAAACTTTCAATAAGTTTTTTTGAAATATTCTATCCTTTCTTACCACTTGCATTAAATTCAAGTACAACCCAATCAATCAATTAACTATATTTAATTTCTAAAATATAAAAATTTCAAATATATTGCATATCAGGATGGCTATAGAAAATCCATCTTTAAGAACATGGTAAAAGTAAAACAATTTAACTTAAGAGGATTTACTTTATTTTTCTTTTTATTGACTCCATTAGTTTTATTAGAGAAGATAACTTATTAAAAATAGGAACTTTATTCTGACTGAAGCATTTTAAGTTGCATGGACGACTTTTTGAATGTGCGCATGTAAAATAATGCTAATAGGTGTATAAAGTTATTAAAAATAGAGCTATTGTTCAGGCTTATTATTTTTATTACACACTAGTAGAATTTGAAATGTAGTTGATTTGCCAAAGAGATTGTTACATATAATTTCAGCCAAATTGTTATATACAGTTTAATTTTATAGCTTTCTCTTAATAATTCCCTTAAAATGCCTGGCATTACTGCCATATTATTTTAATTCTTTCATGCGTCCTATTCATTGCATATAGTGTCCTACCAATTTACACCAGTTTCATTACATCATAGAACTATCAAAAATACAAATATGATGTTTCTTTTATACTTTAGAAAATTAAATTCTATTTTTCTGTGTTTACCTTTTACAAAGTTTTAAGGCAAAAACGCAATATATTGTTAGACAGTAAATAAAATAAAAGGAAAATTTATACTTTTATTTAATTAATATCATTGAAAATACATTTTATAAATTTTAACACAATGTGAATTTTATCTTTAAGTTATAGTCTTTTCCAAAGCTATCATGAAAAAATTATATATAGATATATATATGGGCTAAATTTCATAGCAGTAAGTCAACACAGATACATAAATTATCTTTATAATGAGTAGACCTAATAAGTCACCTTAGCTAATAATCAGGAATATTGTTTTTGTTTCATTCCCATTAAATATTTTAAGCATAACAGTGTTCATGATATCTCACCAAATTATATATATACAGTAAGACCCTGCTTAACGCTGTTTCGTTTAGCGCTGTTTTGGTTTAGCGCTCTTTTATTTCAACCCAGGGATTCCACGAAATCGCTCGCAGCAAACGGGGATTCCCCGAAATATTATGCAGCGATAGGTTTCAAATACATATCCGAAAGAGTGTACTTGTATTTCTTGTTTGGTGCGGTATTGTACAGACATATTTTTATTATTGGAAACATTTGTTGACATTATTGTAAGTAGGATTTAATTTGCATATTTAATACTATATTACAGTGTCAAATATTTTGATCTTTAGTTTTTTACTATGGGTGATAATGAAAAAGAAAAGAAAGCAACCAGAAAAAGCATTTCACTCAAAACTAAAATGGAAATAATTAGAAGGTTAGATTCTGGTGAACGTCAAACTCTAATTAGTGCTTCATTGAATTTGCCAACTTCAACAATAAGGACCCATCATGAAGAATAAAGAAAAAATACTGTCATCGGCAACTGCAACTACGTCAAGCTCTGCAACTAGAATTACCCATTCTAGAAATAATATCATAGAGGAAATGGAAAAACGACTGTCTATATGGATTGTCGACGAAATTGACCGCAATATGCCATTAAGCCAATCTATCATAATGGAAAAAGCTAGAAGAATTTTTAATTACATTCAGGCTGAGACAATTGACAAAAGTGAAACTTTCGTTGCTAGTCGAGGATGGTTTAATAGATTTAAACATCGAAATAACCTTCACAACATAAAGATTACAGGAGAAGCAGCAAGTGGTGATACAAAAGTGGCGGCTGAATTTCCAGCGATATTAAAAAAAATAATTGAAGAAGGAAACTATCCTCCAGAATTGGTTTTTAATGTTGATGAAACAGGCTTGTTTTGGAAAAGAATGCCGAAACGAACATTTCTATCCCGTGAAGAGAAACGGGCACCAGGATTTAAAGCTGCAAAAGATCGCTTAACCCTTCTACTAGGTGGCATATCTAAATCAACTTTACCTGTAATTTGGGAGTCTAATAAAAAATCATGGATAACTGCGAAAATTTTCCAGGATTGGTTCACTGAACATTTCTGCCCGTCTGTTAAAAGTTATTGCGAAATTAAAAAACTTGAACAAAAAGCACTTCTGTTAATTGATAATGCTCCAAGCCACCCAACAAATTTATCAGACTTAACAACATGCATTCCAGTCGAAGTGGTTTTCTTGCCGCCTAACACAACTGCCTTAATTCAACCAATGGACCAAGGCGTTATATCAAATTTTAAGGCTTATTACTTGCGGCGAACCTTTAAGCAAATGTTTGAAAAAACAGACGGAGAAGAGAACCAGTCCATAAGAGAATTTTGGAAAAACTACAACATCGTGGATGCTGTAGGAAACATAGGCCTTTCTTGGAATGAGGTAACAGAAAGATCTTTGAAAGGAGTATGGAAGAATATTTGGCCGGATTTAAGTAAGAGCGATGACGTTGGACACTCTGTCGATGTGGATGAAATAGTGGAAGAGGTAGTGAAATTAAAGAAGCAAACCGGTTTTGAAGGGGTAAATGTGGAAGATGTCGAAGAAATAATTCAAGAAGCAGCGGCTAGTCTTTCTAATGATGAGCTCAAGGAATTAACTGAACAAGAAGAAAACAAAAATGTTGACAGCAGTGATTCAGAAGAAGAGCAAAAAGAACTTTCGATGGCGTTTGTAAAAAGGAGTTTGTCTACCATAACTGAAATAATGGATCAATTCATTGAAAATTATCCGAATTTTGACAGGAGCTCAAAAGTAAGGCGTGGTGTTAGAGATGCTCTATCCGTTTATGAAGAACTTTTAAGAGAACAACGCAAAAGAAAAAGGCAAACAACGTTACATGCTTTTGTCACAAAAAGGCAGAACACTGAAAACGTGGAAGGTAACTAAATATGACTGACTTAGAATTTTATTTGTTTTTTTTTTAAGAATATTCGTTTTGTTAATTATATTTTGTTTTTATTCTTGCAAGAAATAATAATGTGGTATTAATTTGGGCATTAAGAAATAAATGTTTGGTTTCATTTTCATTAAAAAAACATACTTTTTAAATTTAATACCTAACCAATTTCCTAGCCATCTTCCCCTAACCCCAATATTTACATGTAAAGATAGCCTTGTTTAGCGCTGTTTCGCATTACGCTCTACTTTGATGGAACGTATCCCCCGCGTTAAGCGGGGTCTTACTGTATATATATACATACATATATATATATATATATATATATATATATATATATATATAATCTCAATATGCATGAAAGCTGTGTAATTTTGATAGCCATATATCTGTTCTTATTATGTACTAGCCGCCTTTGGCGACCATCTGGTTCGCCATGAGTAATGCGTTCTAAAATTTCCAATTAAATCATATATTTTTTAGCCAAAATTTAAGAAATAGTTCAAGTTAAAAGATTCAGTAATTAGTAGTTAAAGAGTCGGTAACTTTATTCGGAAAAACTTTTTGAGTTTAATGCTCTAATAATTTATCAATTATGCTTCCAAAATATTAAAAATGTTTTTTTCGGTGATATTGCCAAAATGTTAAATATGTTTTTTACAGAATGCGAAAAAGGGAAAAAATTATTGAATTAATGATATAGATATTGCAAACGATTATAGAAATATGCCATTAAGTCGGGATTTCAATGCATATCCTGTCTAAATTCAATCAGGTTTACTGTAAATAAAGATAATTTATGGAATTAATGATATAAATATTGCAAACAATTTCTTAGAATCCTTTGCCTTGCATTTATTTTTTTAGAAGATATCACATTTTATATTTATGTTATTTTATTCAGTCACGTGCTGAAAGTTGTATTTCTTTAAATTTGATTTGCGATGATAGTTTTTTTATTTGAACTTCCGGCATTGTTTTATTTTATTTTATCCAGTCCTGTGCTAAAAAAACATGGTTAAAATATTTCTTTAAAAATTCGTTAAAAATAGAAGCTTATATTACAAATTACAAAAACTGATACCGTTAGAAAGTTAATTTTTTAATCTTTAAATTGATATAAAAATCATGTTTGTGCAATGATATTTTCGGAAGTTATAGTGGAAAAACGTCAAAATTTTGCTTAAATTTTAATTGATTCAAATTCTAATTAAAAATTCGAAAAAAGGGCTCTGATGTGCACATGCCCAGCCTCCAAGGTATACATGTACCAAATTTGGTAGCTGTAGGTCCAACGGTCTGGCCTGTAGAGCGCCAACACACACACGCACGCACACACTGAGCTTTATTATAAGTATAGACAAGAATCATTCTGATACATGATGAGTTTAAAGTGCTGCTCATGATTTTCTTAATAAGTTACATCCAGCAGCTATCTAGATTATCCACCTTCTAATTGCATATTATATTTCTCTATAATGAAACTAAGTTTTGATTCCTCATGTAAACTCTGCAGATGAAAAATCAAATCTGTCACTAAGGAAAGGATATTACTTGTTTAAATATTTAAAGAAATATTGCAAATGTTTGGTAATTCATGGATCCAAAGAAAGCACATTAAAAAAATCTCTACTTTAAAAATGGTGTAAAAATTACTCTTGTGCAATTATGCTTATGCATTTTATCATTTAAAAAGTAAAAATGTCATTTTTGTTGTTATTCCATATTTAATTCAAAAAGAAATCCACAATATGCATATTTTCACATCTTAAAATATATCAGTTTAAATTCACACTATGTGTCATTCTGACTACCATAAAAATAAATCCATAATAAAATAAGACAAGCATATTTTTATTAGAAGCAGAAATTAGAAAATATATATTTTTTTAAATCATTAAAAAAATCTTCACCTATTTAAAAGAGATGTTCCATAAGGAAATTTCTACTTCTAAAAAAAGGTTTAAAAATTGAGACATTTATTTTCATTCTCTTAATAATTATGGAATCTCAGATATCATCAGTTACCAAGCAAGGGTGTCATTTACAAGCATTATTTCAATATTTGAAAAGCAAAAATTGAAATTTTCATATCTATTAATGAATACAAGGTATTTTTTCTCCATACCTTGTCACAACAGTCACATACAATGTTGATTTATTTTTACTTTTTGTAAAATTTCAAACAGTTAGTTTGATAGTATCACTTATTATTGCATGACATTTCAATTTAATATCGTCTTAATACTAACTTTTAGCTTGAATTTAGCAGTTTTACTGAATCACTTGTGTTATCACTGACAAGTTATTTGTGAGCTAATGATATCCGATAATCGAATTTGCGTTTAAAACACATTTTTCTCAACCAAATGAAGCCATAAGATTTGTCATAAAATTCCAAACCAAATTTTATATATTTAAGTTACAGCATTTTCTGATGATTAATCCCTGGCTACAATTATTGTCATATAATTTCATACCCAATATAATATATTTAAGACATTACATTTTTGAATTATAATATTCACATGCTTCTGGTAGTAAAGACCCACAGACAGTCAAACTACAGTTGGCTAAAATATAGATGTTAATTTTATGTACTGAAATATATTCATCTAGTTTTCTTTGTTTTGTAGCTATTATGTTAATTTATTTTCAGACAGCAGAAGAAAAAATTCTTGCTCTTAAAGGATTTCATTCAAAATTTGATAGAAATATGCAAATTTGGTGTAAAGACTCTATACCAAATCTCAATCCTCTAAATCAAAACATTTTTTAGCTAATTTTGTCACAGACAGACAGAAATATATAGAAAAGAATATATATGTATGACAGAAAAATGCCTTGTTGAACTCAGGAAGGTCTAAATCATGAAGATTCTTTCAAATGTTTTGACAATTACTCTACTGTCTTTATATTATCTATACAAAAAAGTAGAACTTTTTAAAATTAGTATGCTTTGTTTTCCCATCAATTAAAGGATATGAATTCACTCACCTGTGTGCTATCATGCTTCTAAAGGCATATTGATAAGATCTGCTAGATAATTTCGGACAGTTCTGATATCTCAGAAGCATTTCAACATTCTTGCACATAGAAGTTGCAAAACCCATATAGATTATATCTTCATCCAATACTTTTACCCCTTTCTTTAAAGCACGTACTCGATTCAGAAAATTTTCCAATTCATCTGGTTCGCAGCCATAAATTATCCAAACATCGAAACTAAGCCTGTTTAAAACTTTAAGTAATAGTTCAAAATCTGGACAGTGATTAACTACATATGGAATAAAATCACTCTTACTGCCAGGTTTACTCATACAAAAATGAAAGTCTTCATGCTTCATGAGTTTTAAACACAATTTGATGATGGGCACTTTCTCAGTATTTTTCTCTAAGGCATTTATAATAAATTCAATAAGGTGAAACTCATAAAAGTATTTTTCTGGAGCTACGTTAAATACAGCATCGCAATCGTAGATTCGATTTAGGTTTACAGTACTATACTCAGCATTTTCTAAGGCAGGTTCCTGTACTTTAATTACATCCACATGAAAATTTTGAAATAAAATTGTTTTTGCACACTCATTCGATGGACGCAAAAAATTCTGTAAACCTTGATCAGTGCAAACGTATTTATGACAAAATTTTCTTGCAGTGTCAAATCTTTTGTTATATGAGGAATATTCTTGGAGATTGAGATCTAGATATGTTACAGATTTGTGGCAATGGAAGCTATATTTTGCAACATTTTTAGCTTCGATTAACTTGATAAGTCTCGGTCCGTCATTGGAGTTCATTCTGTAAAAGTTGATTGCACCTTCCTCATTCACCACCATAATAACTGATTCCAACTCCATGATTAAGAAAATGGGTATGGAACTATTTTTCTTTACGAGGAAAGCGATTCGAAAATAGTTTCTAGTTAGATTAATTTTTACATGCGGCAAAATGTTTTACCACATCCCTGTAAAGTCTTAAAAACATTCCATTAATTCAAAGAATGCAAGAAAATCTTAAGGAAATGAATATATTCTATCTCAATCGAAGTTTACCAAGAATGAATAGTTAAAAATAAACAGCTCACAAATAGACGCGCCCGCCGAACGAACTACTAAAGCTGTCTACAAACGCAATTCCATTTGGACTGTCAGATGACGCCAATTGGGAGTATTTACTTACTGTGGATGGTCCGGATGTCGCCAGTTAGTTTCTTTCGTATCGCCAAATATAACTACTGCTAATCTCTGCACGGTTCTCTATGGTAAACCCTGCGTGAAGTGGTATGCGCAGTAAGGTATACTTTTCGGCGTACTGATACATACATTTGTTATGGATGTTTCACGGACAACCTGACGGATCTTACCTTTGAAGTGCTTTTGGTTTCTATTTCTAAAACTAAATCTCTGTTTAGGTAGGTGGTAACAAAAATCAAAGGGCAAGAAATAATGTATGGTAAATATAAATTAATGATTTAAAATAAACCAAGAAGGATGGAGATTTCTTATGTACTTATTACTTTAATGTTTTCTTTTCATGCAATTTTGAGTGAAAATATGAAATTATAAAAAGAATAAGGAAAACAAAGAAAAAAGGAATATACGTAGTTCAAAGAAAAAGGATTATAAAAAAAATATATTAATAATTAATGAAAACGTTGATTAAAGGATATCAAATTGAAAACATGAGATTTAAAAAATATTACTTACTCTTTATTCTCATTTTTTATAAAGTAAATCATTTCATAATTCAATATTGAAAAATAATGAAACCGTTTCATTCCATTTGCGTTAATAGATTCTGGAAAGATTCAGATAATACAGTATACAATTTATCTAAAAATAATAATAAACAATACTGAAAATACATTGTACGATTTATAAATTTTTCGCTCGCTCCACTTCTACTGTTATATGAGGACATCATAAAGCATTTAAAATACTTTCTTCCAATGCAGAAATAATAATAATAAATTGATCAGACGAAAAAAATTTCTTTTTTTGCCCAACCAAATCGAAGATCATATTGTATATAGAAAAGGTTGGGAAGTTCAGAAGTATTTCAGAAGTTTCTTCTAAAAAAATTTAATAATTTCTCCATAAATTTTTATTTTTAAATATTAAAAAAAAGCATTTAATTCAAATTTTTTCCAAACCTAATGTAAGTATAAATACACAACCACCAATTTGACTATCCCAATCTGATCTGTTCAGAAGAAGCTGGTTTCCTCCTTTTTTCCCGCCGAGTAATGAATGATATTGATTGATTATACCCATTAGGTATGCATTGGGAAATAAAGACGGTAAACTGCCCCTCTCAATGGAAGAAGGGACGTGAGTGAATGTTTATAATCCTATTTCCTGATTGAAATAGCTTGGGGGGAAAAAAGACTCCTTGTACACTCCCTGATTGGAGTCAATACTATGTTTCAAATTCCATTTTGAATCCAGAATTCCTTTTCTAACGTGGGATTTTAAAAATTCCATTGATAGGTAATTATCTGACAGATGATAGTTTCTTTCCCCAATAACTAAATGGCGCTATGCCTGAAGAGAAAATTCCTTTTAGATATCTTCCTAGTTTGTTTCGGAGGGAATTTTAGTACTATTCCTGCGCTTCAACTGTGATATTCGAAAAGGCAACTGTTATAGATAACTGTGAGATACAGCGCGAAAACTTTTGTAAGTTTTTCTTACTTCCAAATTTTTTTTTTCGCATTTTGTATTTTTTAAATTAATATTAAAACATTTTAATTCTGTTTTAAAGTTTTTATTCTCAACTTTACTGTGTTAAACTATATTGTATCTCCCATATACAGTGCGACCACTATCGTAAATCCGACGGTTGCCCTTTTAAGTAATTCTGGCTGGAATGTCATTGCAGATGGTTTAATGATGTATTTTTTTTCATGTCATTATCCGAAGAACACCGTCTGTCATGTGTCTGAACTTAAAAAAAAATACTGAAAATACCTCATGAATTCAAAAATACAAAGAATAGAAAGATTTCATCCAGTCTTTTTAGGTTTCGGAAAGAGGGAACACTTATTTCTTACCTTCATCGAAATAAAAGTACTAAAAAAATGTTTTACTTATATGTGTATGCATTTCGATGGTGAAATTGATGAAAATACAGGAGATAAGCGAAAACCGGTGATAATAACCTATTACAACCAAAATAAGGGTGAAGTCGATATATAGTGGACAAGATGTGCTTATCGCATTCAGTTGCCAGGAACACAAAAAGATGAACTGTTGTTGTATTTTTTTTGTTGTTGTTGCTTAATATTTTAGGAATCAACTGTCAGATTCTTTTTTTTATTTTTTTCGGAAATGGAAATGAAGCAATCAGATGATGAGTATTTCTAAACCGACTTGGAAAGCAACTGATGGAGGAACAGCTTGTAAAAGGAGATGTTATTAGCAGCTTGCCAATATCCATAGCTGTCTTCATCAGGATCTAGGCGTCCTGGTTCGGGCATGGTTGTTCTCTATCATGTGTTCTATCTGTGAGTTGTGTGAAAGTGCCCACTCTCTTGTAAAAAGGGGCTGTACAAGCGAGTGTCTGAATGCCATCTTCATATGAGATAAAGTCAGACTTCTGCCCTCGGTTGCTCAAGGGTCTTTATCCTCAGAAGCTACTGCACACTCCTCTTTCCCTGATCTTTCGTCTGGGTTTAGTTTGAATAGTTGTTCAATCCTAGGGAGATAAGCAGCAACAATTGTTCTTCATACTTAATTTTCGGGGCACCGATACCTATGTGGGAGATATTCATTATTTTGAATTACATTGAAATAAACTGACCCATCTGAAACCCTTTTTATTTGCTTGGGAACCGAGAAAATAACTGCTTAATTTTTTTTAAACTTTATTATATTTTCACAGCTATAATTCCAGTTTGCTGCCTTTGTTTTTTAGTCAACCAGATCTAAAAATTAGTTCATCACTTATGATATCGTAAAAATGTTGACTGCCAAGATAACAGTAGCTGATAAAATGGATTAGTTTAAAATATATAACGCTGGGACTATTAACCTGAATACTTATGTAAAATGTAGATCCACCAAATTTAAACTGATGTGAGTCTGTCTCAAAACTTAGCTATGCAGTTTTCTTGAAAGAAAAATTTCGCTAGACGTTTAATATGTACTTCTATTAAGTTTCTATGTTTCAGCCCAAACTAATGTAGCTATTTTAATCAAAAACGTTAATATATGAATGCAATTTTAAAATTACTTGTTCCTTGGAAGGTCATATACTTACCTTGAACTTTTAGACAACAAAGATATATTGGCTTCCAAAACATTGAAATTCGAAATTATTCATGCATGTTTTGTAACTCAATGGTGAAATTTAGTAAGTTATATTGCAAGAAGCTCAGAATAATATAGAACATTTAACATCAGAACTTTCAAATAAGATCAGCAAATATTTTTAAAACTTTAATTTACTTGGACATTTTCAAGAAAAGGTTGTTGATTACAGGGAATGTATCGCGGCTCAACTTTGAACAGTTTTTATTTTTATTTATTCAGAAATCAGATTCAACGTCCACAAAACTGTACTGAAGATTGTAGATGGAATCGATTTTCGAATCTGAAGAGCAAGAAACTGAGCTTGCCGTAAAGTCTTTGCAGCCCCAATGAGATCTCGATTTCGAATTGAATGATCGAAGATTCGATATCAAATTCAACCGAATCATCAATATGCTGTGGGTTTGGCGCACTCTATATATCTTATCGTGAGTTAGTATCATCAAGTTCATACGGAGCAGAAAAGTGAAATCTCCTTTCTAAAAGCCTTATCACACGGCAAAATATCTTCGGCACTTTCCTTCTGCAAACGACAGTGAAAGTGACGTCACACTACAAAGTTTCACATGATTGGTTGAATTTCGTTTGCGGACAATATTACCGACGACATTTTCGAACTGGTTAGAAAAAGTTGTCGATTATGAAACTTGTTTGACCGGTTTTTGAGGGTAGAAACGGAAAAGTGCTGGCAAAATTTCACCGTGTGATAAGGTCTTAAGAGTGCCATATACAGAGAACAAAACCTGATGTCGACGAAAGCGCCACCTATCGATGGGGGAAATGAGGCGTTTACCAAACTAACGAAGGAAGGTTTGATTGACAAGCCGAATAACCCCTAACAAGAAAAGAATTCCTAGTGACCAGAAGATATTGCTGTGTAGGAGTGTGGCATTCAGAAGGTCAACCGACCCACCAAACTGCCCCCAATAAAACTTCCCCTTATTCTTTGAAGAGGTCTTCTGAAAACCGACACTGTCTTTGTACATCACGAGAGGGGTTTTTGAACAACCCAAACTCGTTTAGAAAATATACCCTTTGAGTTGCAGAGAAAAATCGTTCTGAGGGCCGCGTGAATAGGACTTTAGAACATGGAACACATTACTGATTAATTATTGAAGTACTTCGATTTTGAGACATTTCATTGCTCTTCATAATTCTGTTAATTAAGATTAGAGAATCCGGTAATTTAGAAGGAGTAACTGAATAATTTAATATTTATAGTATTTCGTTTAGCAAGACTTCATTTTTAGCAATAAATGTGATTGCTAATTTTTTAATCCAAGGGAATTGGGGAAGATCTATGTGCCTATGTAAATGTAAGACCTCAAACTCATCCCTAAACAATGGGCTCAATCCTTCCTCTCAATAGATTTAGTACTAACAGCGAATTTAAAGAAAAGATCCCTAATTTTCAAAATTTTATATTTTAAAATTATTTATTTAAAAATATCAAATAGGCTTGAATGAAAAAGGAAGCGAATAAAAGTGAATTTTCCAACCCATGCTACGTATTTGATACTAGCCACATTTGGCGACCAGCTGGTTCACCATTAGTAATGCGTTCTAAAATTTTCAATTAAATCACATATTCATTAGCCTTGAAGTAATTCCGAGCATTGATTGGCCTGAAATGAATATTTTCTTTAAGATGATGGACAGAAAGGTCTAAAAGAATACGTTTTCCTAATAATATTCTTTGATTTTATAAATCCATCGGTTCTAATGATTGATTTAGAAGACTGATTGATATAGTAACTTTCATTTAAAATATTAATAAAAATATTTTGTAAAACATGGCTCACAAAGCAAAGTATGAAGAAATCTAAAACTCATTATTCATAAATGCATTGTTTGACTCAATCTACATAAAATGTAATTATTTACTTCATTTAGATCAAATTAATAGCATTAAACAATATATATGCATATTATTAATATTTTACAAATTGGCCATTGGACCGGAATTTTAATGCATATCCTGTATAAATTCAATCTTGTATAAAGATAATTTATCGAATTAATGATTTAAATATTGCAAATGATCATAGAATCTTTTGCCTTGCATTTTTTAAAGAAAATATCACATTTTATATTTATTTTATCCAGTCACGATCTGAAAATTGTATTTCTTTAGATTTATTTGCGATGATAGTTGTTTTCTTTTTAATTTGAACTTTCGTCATTGTTTTTTTTATTTTATCCAGTCACGTGGTAAAAAAACATGGTTAAAATATTTCTTTAAAAATTCGTTAAAAATAGAAGCTTAAGTTGTGCATTAAAACACTGATACCATTGGAAAGCTTATTTTTTAATCTTTAAATTGATGTAAAAACCATGTTTGTGTGATAATATTTTCGAAAGTGATAGCGGAAAAACCTCGGAATTTCGCTTAAATTTTAATTAATTCAACTTCTAATTAAAAATTCGAAAAAGGGCTCCGAGGTGCACATTCCAGACCTCCAAGATATACATGTACCAAATTTGGTAGCTGTAGGTCAAACGGTCTGGCCTGTAGAACTCCAACACACACACTGAGCTTTATTATAAGTACTAGCCGCTGAATTTTATTTTTAATAAGTTCATCATCCTTTAATACAATATTAGCATACACATGAAATAGTATTTTTTATTCATCGTTCGGTTATTGCTCCGAAATATCGGAGCAGTTACATCAGAAATAAAATGTTGAAAACCGTACACAGTAAAAATTATGAGTTTCTTTTGCTATAGACGGATCCAGTAGCGATATATAGCTTTTAGTAAAAATATAACAGGTAATATTTTTAATTTATCAATCGGTTATCACTCCGAAATATTGGGAAGTATCAAAAATTAAAACAATCAAAAACCGTATTATGAGCGTTTTATGCTACAAATGGGCGATATATAGCAACCAGTTAAAGCATAACAGAACCACATATCATATGCAACAATATGAGCACATTTAAATAAAATATCCACATATTTTGTATTAAAAAAATCTATAAACAACTAGCCGCCTTTGGCGACCAGCTGGTTCGTCATGAGTAATGCGTTCTAAAATTTTCAATTAAATCACATATTCATTAGCTTTGAAGTAATTCTGGGCATTGATTGGACTGAAATTAATATTTGCTTTAAGATGATGGACGGAAAGTTTTAAAAGAACACGTTTTCCTAATAACATTCTTTAATTTTATAAATCAGTCAGTTTTAACTATCGGTTATGCTTCCAAAATATTATAAATGTTTTTTTCGGTGATGCTGCCAAAATATTAAATATGTTTTTTAAAAAAAAAGGAAAAGGGAAAAATTTATTGAATTAATGATACAGATATTGCAAACGATTATAGAAATATGCCATTAAATTGGAATTTCAATTCATATCCTGTCTATATTCAATCAGGTTTACAGTAAATAAAGAAGATTTGTTGAATTAATTATTTAGATATTGCAAACGATCATAGAAACCTTTTCTTTGCATTTATTTTTTTAGAAAATGTCACATCTTATATCTCTTGTTTTGTTCAGTCACGTGCTAAAAGTTGCATTTCTTTAAATTTATTTTGCGATGATCGTTTATTTTTTAATTGAACTTCTGTCATTATTTTCTCTCATTTTATCCAGTCACATATTAAAAAAAAAACATAGTTAAAACATTTCTTTAAAAATTCGTTAAAAATAAAAGTTTAAGTTATAACATTAAAACACTGATACCATTAGAAAGCTAATTTTTTAATCTTTAAATTGATGTAAAATTCATGTTTGAGCACTAATATTTTCGGAAATAATAGCGGAAAAACCTCGAAATTTCGCTTGAATTTTAATTAATTCAAATTCTAATTAAAAATTCGAAAAAGAGTTCCGAGGTGCACATTCCCGACCTCCAAAGTATACATGTACCAAATTTGGTAGCTGTAGGTCCAACGGTCTGGCCTGTGGAGCGCCAACACACACAAACACACATTGAGCTTTATTATAAGTATAGATATAGATAGATGACCTGGTATTTCTATGCAGCTAGGATACTGATTTCTCCCTAATTTTCGCAAAAAAGAGAATGCCCTAAATTTTAATTAAATGAGTCATTTGAAACACATTGAAAAGAAAAAATAACTATTTTGAAAATAATGTTAGAAAAAGTAAGTAATAGCATCTATCCTATGTGGAATACAACCAACTGAATATGATAATAAGCATAAATTGGAAAAAAAAATAATTAATGAAATTGCATATATTATATTAAATGTCTCCTGGTTTTGGAATGTTTCAAAAGGAAAATTCATCTTGGCTTTGTAATAATATATATAATACGGTCACGTATATTTAACAAAGAAAAGAATAAAGAAACAGCAAACTTTTCTTTCTCTGATATCCGGAATAAGTCAAAACTTATCCGCATTTCTGAAGACTCAGTTTTTTTTTTAATTTGTAAGTAACTAAAATTTAAAAAGAAAATTGTTTAATGAGATTCAATTAAATAACTTGGTAGGAATGTTGCTTCGCTTAAAATAGAAATTATGATTATCCATATATAATCCTGAATTGGAAGAAAAATAGTAAAATATATTGTTACATGAATGCCAATGCACATTAAAAAACCTTATATCGCTGTCATATAAGAAAAAGTTTTTATGAAAGAAGTGATCAACTTATTTTTAGTTAATTTTTATAATCCAGATTTATGGTTGCTAAAATCAGCTTGCTTTGGATCACTTACTCACAAGAGTATATTTAACTTCAAATTCTATAGATATGCAACATTTACTACTAGGTTAAAAAAGGCTTATACTGTTCCACATTCTGTCCTAGGCATCTTTCTAATTTTTAATAATCTCACAAAATTGGGAACTTGGAAAAACGAAAGTATTTAAAGTTTAATTAATACAAAAACTTGCTCATTCAGCATTGTTTATGCGCATTACAGATTTTATTCTCATCTAATATAATTAATTTCACTAACATTGATTCGTATACATCCAATAATTTATTACATTAAAAAGTCACAGGATTTAAAAATGGATACACTTTATAAAAATTTCACTGTTGCATATTTACGAAACCTGAATTGTAAGTATAAGTTTAAAAAAGTATATTAAAATTATATTTTTATATCGAAGCCTACGCATTATGTAAAAATAAACCGTTTTTTCATAATTTCACCATAAAAAAGTTTAAAAGAAATATTGGTCGCAACAATGAAAGAGAATTGGATTTCATTTCAGCAATTAAATATATATTAAAGAAAAATACGTTTACAATATTTTTTAAATATAGATTAAAAATATGAAAAAAAATGTGCAGCAAAAAAGTGACATTATTAATTGGGTTATTCTTTGAATTTAAAAATGTTGAAAAAACTTTTTGTGCTGTAAAATTTTAGGAAATTATCACGTAAAACGCCAAAATTTCACTTCATTTTTAATTAATCAAAATTATCATTTTTCAGTCACTTGGTAGCTGCTCGTAAAACTTGGTTTTTACTTGTTCTGTTAAACAATTATTTTCTCAAAGCCCAAATATAACCAATGTAAATACACGAATAGATCGAAAGATCAAAAGTAAAATATATGGGTACAGAAATGCTAATATACATTTTAAAAAAAAATATATTGCTTTGTTGTCCTTTTGCTGTTGAAATTTTAATTTAATGATAACGATGCAAGAAAATTTCTCTAAAAGCGTTATTTAAGATTTCTAAAATAGCTCTCAAATCACTAATGTAATTAGCAGATTTTGCACGGAGTTGCCCGTAACTTGATAAATATTAGCAAAATCAGAATTATAAAATAAAGCTATTAAATTGTATTGATCCTTAAAAAGTCAAAAAATAATCCTTTTAGACGGGTTTAAAAAATTTTTTTAGAACGAAATTGCTTCGGGAACTAATGTAATTTAGATACAGATGAGTCTAGATCACCGCGATTTTGAAGAAAACGTATTCAGAAATGTGAGAATATTCAAATATTAGTAAATAAAAGAGGATATAGATCTTCTTATATCTTACCTCCCTTTAAATTAATTCAATTCCAGTAATTATTTTTCCGATAAAAGTAATATAATTTTTCCATTAAGAATAAAATTTATTATCCTTTATTACAAAATATATAAATAAGATGAGCGTTAAGTACAAGATCAAATGTATGAAACATTGATAAAAATCGTAGACAAAGTAGCAACGAATTATAAAAAAGAAAACAAATTATAGTTATAAAAATGTGCGGAGAACAAAAGAATTTGGAAACACTCTTATTTGTTTGAAAGTGTTTTATTTAAAGGTGTTTTGTCCTTTTTTTTTTTCTTTTGGGCCTCTATAATAGTTGATGGATCTCGAATTTTCATCGATCGTGGATATCTTGGATCAACAAGTTCTGGCAATAAACAGTCAAAATAAAAGAAGCTCAATTTTTTCTCCATTTTTTGTTGACAAAATATAGCATCACGAGTTATTTTTTCTGTTTTTTGCCCCTTCTCCTTCCACATTGAATATATACAAAAGCACCTTTGCGTTATATGCAGTTGACCCTGCACTTGAAAATAATACTTGTGGTTCTTATTCACAGTTGTTTTCCCATCTTTGTTTAATTTCCAAAATGGATTTTTTTTTCTTATATTGCCTCATCTGGAGAAATATTTCTATAGGATGTTGGGTATTTTACTTCAACAATCTCATCATTACCAATCAGCCCATCCCCTGCGCAGATGACCACAGCTGTGATGGTAAACAAAATAAAAATAAAAAAAGACAGAAAGAAAATGTTGAGGGGAAGACGGAGTGAAAACCAGATAAGAAAAGTCATAAACAATCAGAGGGTAAAGGGAGGGGTTATAGTGTATTCCTCCGCGAAAGGGTGGAGTTAAAGGAGCATTGGGGGAAAGTGTAATCTATTTTTCCAATTTAAGTCTAAAATACTGTTTTTATACATTAAAAAAAAATTTTTTTTTAATATGCATCGGAAAGAAGATACCCAAACGAATGCATCATAGAAGCTACTTTTATTTTATTTATGATAGATTTTTTAATAAAAATATTTAAATGGTGCAGTCGAAATTATGTGATATTTTAATAAATATTTAAAAAATACTTTGAAAAGTCCGAGAAAAAATTCCTTTCATAGAAACCTGTGTTTTTATTCCTTCTATCAATTGCAGTTGATTTCATAAAACAGAAACCTTAATATCTAACGGAAAAAGAGCTTAGCATTTTCTCCATAGGATAACATTACGCTTGAAAATTGTAGGTGGCGTGTATACGGCACCCTTAAGTTGTATAGTTTTTAAATTTTTCATCTCCCCCTCTGGAAAAAAATTGCCCGTTAACACTTTTATTTTTCTTACACAGATTTAGAAAATTTTATAATTTTGTAAGTAGTTTTAATAAAAATTACGTATATTTGAAAAATCATATCTTAATTAATCATTTTGATGAAAAATACTGTCAATAAAGTGTGACAGCATTGACAAAAAATAAAATTACTGCAAGTATTCTACTAATTATCAATATTTTTATAAATATTGAGAGTAGGTGCCTCAGTTGCTCTAGAAACAGCGCGTCAGTCTCATGATTACTTTTAGGACGAATTTGCCGGCAGCCTGGCATAGGGGTAGCACGTCTTCTCTGTGATCTGAGCGTTCCGGTTCGGGCATGGTTGTTCTTCCCCTGTGTTATACATGTGAGGTGTGTGAATGTGCTCCCCTGTAAAAAGGGGTTGTGCAAGCGAATCAGACGCATGAAGTAGCTACGTCGTATTTCTGGCACTTGTTGGCGCTTCTGAAAAACAAGAGACGCTCACTTGGCTTAAATCACAGACAGATAATTGTCAGTGGCCTTGTGAAGTGCCATAAGTCACGACGATGAATCTGAATGGAATAAAATAAACTATAAAACCATTATTTCATTATTTATGACAGCAAAGGAACTCTGGTGTTTGTGTGATGTATAACAAAGACCACTTTTATCGTACCCATTTTTTAGATGTCTAATTATTGATAATAACTCGAAAATTGCAAAAATTTCATGGAGAATTAGATAGGGAATTTACTTTATTTCCCTACAAAATAGTGTAGATCTAGTCGACGTTGAATATATTTGATATGATGATAAGTATACTATTTAATAGTAAGTAAGTTGCAATAGATTATAAATACTAATATCTGGGAATTTTATTAAAATTCTGGTTGGGTCCTAAATTCGTACAAATTAAAAAATTCATTCCAAAAAAGAGAATTAGCAAGGGAATTCAGAAAATATTTCGGTTTGCTCCAATATGGCCAGGACACTGAGTTTTTTTTTTTTTTTCCTCCATGCTTAAAGTAATTGATTCTAAAAGTAGAAACGAACATAGAAACGGTAATTATGATGCTTTTTAAGATGGGTGATAAAAATATTTTATAATAATACAGATATTATTGTTTTATAAATGACTGAGAAAAATGAATTACTTAGATTCAACATGTACTTATTTAAATGTGCATATTTATTTAAATTGAAAAACGAATATATTTAATTAAAAAAAAATTAGATCTGGAATTTGAATTCCTTTTTATTCATTTGTAAGGACATGCTCTTTTCGTAATCGGACCAATTGCAAACAAATGCAATTGTCTGCATAGGTGAGGTAGTGATTGGGTGATGAGGAAGGAAAAAAATTGTTAATATTTATGCATAAATCATTTTTGAGCTAATAAGATGTAGCCGTCGATTAAAGGACCTTGATTATCTAATTCAGATTTATCTATTAATTTCAATTGATCTAACAATATCCTAAATATGATTCCCAAAAATAGTTTTCATTATTGAAATTTAAGTTATAATTATTAAAATTAAAGTCCTTGTTTCATCAAACTTTTAAACGGTTTTTCTTCTGTTAAAAAGTATCATTCTGTCTCTTTTTATTCAAGAAATTTAGATTGCTTCAGGTTTCGATCTGTCATGGATATTTCATTAAAAAAATTATGAATTATTTTGAGGATTTTTCACAAGTTCTAAAGCATATGGATATTATTTTACAAGGGTATTTTGTGAGCAAATAATACTTTTTATTGTTATAAGAGCTAAGTCATCTGTATCTATTAATTTATAATTCTTTTATGTAATTTCAAGGTACTTAATAAATGCAATTATTAATGTAATCATAAAAATCTCCTGTGACTTTCATGGCTTAAAATTTGTTAAAAATATCAGATTTATTCACTTGCCAAGGATTAACATTTTGAGATACAATTACAAAGATTTTATACAATTTATGTTTGTAGTTGACCTTTTCTTTTTCTCTTATCATCATTTTAAAATAATTTATTTCAAAATCAAAATAATTTTATTCATAATTTAATAATCATCCAGAATTTATATTTGGCATGCATTTTTTTAAAAAAAGACAAATAAGTAATTTAAATGGCAATTATGATTTTTATTCTTTCTTCCCAATTTTATATACATTTAGTTGTGCATTTTATGAAGTATTTTTACTCATTTTGAGAACAAAAGCATTCCCAGCAATTAATATGCCATTTAATTCTGAAATACGTTCTTATAATTTTCGTAATATTGTATTAATTCTTTTATTATCTTATGTAAGCATTGTTCAGTTTTAACTTACAAATTTTTTCCATCGATTTTTGCACATTCTTATTATTATACTGTTATTTTTTCATTTTAAGCTGATGGACTATTGCCAGTGGCTTTTGCTCAATAAAATAAAGACACAAAGCAACTACTTAATAAACAATAACTTAATTAAGTAATGGAGACTTGTATAAACCCATTTTTTGTTTCTCCAAATCTTAATTAAATTTATTTTTTATCTCTTTAAACATCCAATCACTTTTTAAGTGGAATTCCCTTTCACATCCGAATTTCCAGATTCCATGTCTCTGGAAGACATGTAGTCTGTATATAATAGCACATTTTTACAATTTCCTTTAATACTGAAATGCAAAAAATTTATGAAAGAAAATTCGAAAAAAAAAGATAACTCAGTGAAATATGTTTACAAATAAATTCCTTCATTTTCAACCTGAACATTTTAATAACACATTCATCAGTATCACATTCTTGATAAATAAAATATGAAGATTTAACACATTTACTATTACATTCATCATAAATATTACTTTTTAATTATAAACTGTCATGATGAATTTCTAATTTAAAAATTTTACTAAAGTTTTCTATGGCATTGTTAAGACTAGATAAATTTTATAACGAAAGTTTCATAATAAATTTCCACAAATTTACGCATGAGTGAATTAGTCACAAAATGTTGGTAATAAGTAAATTATATAATAGTTTTGACTCCTCATCTCTATCACTTTCGTTCATCTGATCCTCATTAGTTTCATTGCCCGATTTTTTGTTTAAGATAAACGAGAAATCAGATAAAGTATCAATTTCTGGCCAACCTCAACTTCACTGATAGAACACTGTCACTTTCATCAGAAGTAAGTAAAAATTGCTTTCATTTCACTTTCAGTGAGTTCAAGATTTCTTTTACTTATAGAGAAGAAATAATAAACGTTTAAAATACAAAATTTGATAATTTACTCTGATAATCCCAAAACTTGATTCACAGTATGTAAAATGAAGAGTAGAAATCCACAATTAAAGATAAATTTCAGAATGGCATTCGTAAAAGGAACACAGTATTCTTATAACTTATCTCATTCTGTGAAAGGGAGGGGGAAGAAAACTCCCAATCTTTTTTGTCTTTTAATGTTATTTGAAAACGATAGTTTGCACTCGGCATCAAAAATTTCGACGGTGCTTTGATGGCAGAATAAGATGCTGGGAATATAAAACGACTACCCATTTTCTGAGAAAACTGGGATGTGAATAGGTCGCAGTGTCAATGCAATAGTTTGTCTTTATGTCATTACAATAGTCTTAATACTGAAAATAACTTCTGATGCTTATCCGAAAAATAAACAACGTGTTGGTATCCTTTTATATCATTCATCATTAGCGGAGAACGTCAGTGGAAAATTTCCTTTATAAACAGCCATAAAATCTTTCAAATTTTGAGCTAACAATGCATGAAAGAGAAAAGTCAACTCCTTTCAAAACGCAAAATAATTCCCATCAACCTATTTAGTGAATCTCCTTTCGCCTTAAGGCACAGGGGAATTTACTGTGAAAAAGCCGAGACTGTTGGAGATAGCACGGACCTCCTGGGGTGCTTAATACAGTAGTCGCTTTTAATACTCATCTCCCCGAAAAGGCAAGCAAGAACTCGAAACCGACCAACTTGGAGGTTATAAGAAAATTTCCAAAGCGCCCCAAACCGCCTGGCTTGAAATGAGAGGGTTAAAGTGCCGTTTGCTGGTCTTACGTTCACTACATGTACACAGCCATCTCTGCCAGGTATTGCATCAATTATTCGACCTAGTATCCATTTGCACTCGGGTAAACTCTTTTCTTTTTGTACAATCATCATGTCTGGTTTTGCATTACTTTTTATAAATTGGCATTTTTTGGCAGTCTTGAAAATGATTTAAATAATCACAACTCCACCATTTCCCAATAAGTTGGCTTAATTTTTCTATTCGCTGCCACCTAGATAAGCGATTATCTGACACATTAATTAAATCAGGTTCGGCAATTGTATTTATTGGTCGTCTAATAAGTAAATGTTCTGGCATCAAAGCTTCCAAGTCATTTATATTAGAAGAAATTGGAGTGATAGGACGCTAATTTTAAATTCCCTCAATTTCTATAATAATAGTGTTAAATTCTCCATATTTTAAATTTGCGTTTCCAACCTTCCTACGAAAATGACACTTAAAAGATTTCACGCCAGTCTCCCAAAGTCAGAAAAATGTAGAGAACTTGGAGGAATAAATTTCCACGATGGCAACAGTTTAGTAAAAGCAACTTTTTCCCTTTGCTCGTTTATCGTTTGCTATAAAATGTCATTGTTTCGTCCAAATTGTATTGTTGAAAAATGTGGTTAAAACATTTCTTTAAAAATTCGTAAAAAATAGAAGCTTAAATTATATATACTGGTATCATTAGAAAACTAATTTTTTAATCTTTAAATTAATGTTAAAATCATCTTTGTGCAATAATATTATCGGAAGGTATAGCGGAATAACCTCTAAATTTCTCTAATTTTTAATTAATTCAAATTCTAAGTAAAAATTCGAAATAAGGGGCTCCGAGATGCACATTTCGGACTTCCAAGGTATGCATGTACCAAGTTTGGTAGCTGTAGGTCTAACGGTTTGGCCTGTAGAGCGACAATACACACACACACATTAAGCTTTATTATAAGTATAGATTAAAACTTCAGCCCATTAAGTATGTCATCAATGATCGTCTGCTCTATATAATTTTACAATTTTGAAAGAAAAAAAAACGCATTTTTTTTACTTCATTTTCATTTTGAGAAATTCTTTCCTTCTCCTATTTTGCACTATGATGAAGAAAAAATATTTTTGTGTATTTCAAAACCGATTTAAGGCTAATGCCAATGATTCTAGATACAACAGAGCATACTTCTATCATGAGCGTAATAAGTATAAAATAATCGTAAACATAAAGTAATTGCTTACACTGTAATTATTTCTAAATTAGAATGCTGGTTTTCTGGAGTTTTCAAAATACGCTGGCAATTATTTGTAAAATTTATACATCCCAATAACACTGAAATACGAATATCACTCTCTCTTCATTAAATCCATTTACTTATATAATTTGATTCTTTTATTATGCCTACGGAGATAATCAATAAAAATAAAAACATTTCTTTCAAGCAATTAAAGCTTTCAAACTTTATTTCAAATGTAACTCTAAGACATAAAATTTCTTAATTCATTTCTGTATTTGTAAAGGGTCCTAGATGCTTATTTCTTTATTAAAAGCATCGTCATTTATTATTTTACCAAAGCAAGATGTTTATTCCTTTTTTTTTTTTTACAATAACCCATCGGCATGAATTATTGTAAAAAAAAAAGTTTTCGGTGATTATCTCTACTCCTAGCGATCATTAGTTAGAGCAAGAAAATGAAATGTTGCAAAGTTACATTAATGCAATATATGTTTTACAAGTTTAATTTCAGTTATTTAAATCATCAATTACTTTTCCACAGTCAATTTTATAAAAAGATGTAAGCATAACTGAAACTTTTGTCAATTACACTATTTGATAAAACTGGCAGAAATAGTAACAAATAAATAGTGGTTCTTTTTTTTTTAGAATAGACGAAAATTAATTTTTGCACATTGTATTATTTTAAAGAACATTATAAATATATCGCAATTTATGAGGAATAAAATACTCCTGTATAATATTTTTAAATAATCGTATGTTTGTTCCAGCTGCCTTTGAAGATAACAGTTTCATTAAATGTGCACACAAAATAGTGAAAATAGATATGGAAAAAATCACAAAAATGTCGATAATTTTAATAAGTTTCAAAAACATTTTAAAATGACTCAACCAGTCTATATCTTCAAAAATAAATTTTAAATAAGGACATTTAAACTGCGCTTGCTCTGGTATATTTCACGAAGTTTTAACGTGAAATTATTTTGAAACTATCAAAAACAAAAAAGGCATTATTCTTCAATAAAAAATAATTATTAAAAACAATATTAAATTTTTAAAAATTGCTATGAGATATTTTAGAGCCTTTATCACGATATTAATACATGATACATACTCCCAGATATTAGTACATGAGTAAAAAATTATATGACTCTAAAATTCTAATTTTTTAAGCAATCCAATCTATTTGCAGATTTGCATGTTTTTTTTATAAAAGAAGATGACTATTTTTTTCTAAAAAATGACATATTGGTCATATATATATATTGTTATCTACACGTCAGACTGACTGATAAGTTCTAATTCTAGACAAATGCTATTCTCTGTACAAAAATATAACTATGATTTATTTGAAAAAATATTATAGGAATATGAATGCAATTTTAATCCTTCATTATTTTTGAATATATATATATATATATATATATATATATATATATATATATATATATATAATGTATGTATAGCGACTCACTTTGAATATATTTTATAGTGATACCGATGAAAATTTCTGTGCTGAAATACCTAGTATATTAAGCGAAGCCTTCTATGTTTATTTATACTCTGCTGCAACGATTTAGAAAACGATATTATCAGCTAACGATGTTAAAAGGCAAAAGAACGGTCTTCCCAAACACTATTCCTAGGAACCAGCTGACTTTTAGTCATTCGAAATAAACGGAAAGCAATAAGATCTGACATGAATGAGCGGTCATTTGCCCATACCCGAAGGCGTGTTGACCACCCAGGAAGAAGCGGAGGGGTCGAAAAAATTATCTAGCGCTTGCCGTACAGCTCTTTAGAAAAACCGATGCGATTTTACGACAGAATATTACTCCTACTTCCCTCACTTTTCGGAGGTTTCACTCTTAAAATGAAAACGCTCAGAGGGTTAATACAGTAGTCGCTTTTAATACTCATCTCCCCGAAAAGGCAAGCAAGAGCTCGAAACCGACCAACTTGGAGGTTATAAGAAAATTTCCAAAGCGCCCCAAACCGCCTGGCTTGAAATGAGAGGGTTAAAGTGCCGTTTGCTGGTCTTACGTTCACTACATGTACACAGCCATCTCTGCCAGGTATTGCATTAATTATTCGACCTAGTATCCATTTGCACTCGGGAAAACTCTTTTCTTTTTGTACAATCATCATGCCTGGTTTTGCATTACTTTTTATAAATTGGCATTTTTTGGCAGTCTTGAAAATGATTTAAATAATCACAACACCATTTCCCAATACGTTGGCTTAATTTTTCTATTCGCTGCCACCTAGATAAGCGATTATCTGACACATTAATTAAATCAGGTTCGGCAATTGTATTTATTGGTTGTCTAATAAGTAAATGTTCTGGCATCAAAGCTTCCAAGTCATTTATATTAGAAGAAATTGGAGTGATAGGACGTGAATTTTAAATTCCCTCAATTTCTATAATAATAGTGTTAAATTCTCCATATTTTAAATTTGCGTTTCCAACCTTCCTACGAAAATGACAAAAGATTTCACGCCAGTCTCCCAAAGTCAGAAAAATGTAGAGAACTTGGAGGAATAAATTTCCATTTAATTGCATCAGAGGACAAGAGATTACTCAAATTATCATCTGGATAATCTAAATAAGTAACTATATTGTGTGGTTTTTTCAATTCAGCTTGAACACCAAAGAAATTTGTAGCATTATTAAGAAAAAGAATAGAACATTTCCCTCTTCATACAAATAATCTTTTCTAAATAGAGATAAAGGCTTAAGGAAGTTAAATCACTTACCATTTCAATGCGTATAGCTTTAGTGGCCATACAAACAAAAATAGCTACATAAACCTTATGAAGTGCGCCTTTATATTGACCTTTATATGTTATAAAAAAATGGGTCTGCAAAATCAACTCCCATGTTAGCAAACGCACTATTGAAATTAACTCTTTCTGAGGCGGGGTTACCCATTCATTGCTCTACAATTACAGGTTTATTTTTAACACATGTAACTCAGTTATGTTATCACATCTCTTGCTAGATTTTTGCTATTAATTGGTCAAAATTTCTGTCTTATTAGATTCAAAAGAGCTTGAGGACCGACATGCAAATAATTTTTATGATATTTTTCCGTTATCAAACAAGTTAGTTTACTTTTAGTTGGCAAAATTATCTGATGTTGTTGGTCATAGCATAATTTAGCATTGAGTAGACCCCCAAGCAAATTATTATGATCTGGGAAAGGGTTAAGAGATTTGAAATAATATTTACCTGGAAGTTTTTTTCCCTTTCAGATCATTGCAATTTCTTTAGAAAAATCTTTGGCTTATTCCTACCTTAACATACAAACCGCGGCATTTTTAAATTCATCTGAAGAAATAGGTCCCTTTTTAGTCACAATTCATCCTGTTTTACAATTGGACATAAATCTAAAAATATAACTAAGGAACTTAACTCTTTGCACTCGAAGTTTTTTTTCATTCGTATTACCAGCAACTCGAAGCGATTTTAGTGAAAAGATCATACTCACTTGTAAGTTTGCTATACGCATTAAAAGAAAAGTCATCGTTGTATGTTATTTTTTTTAAATTCTTTATGAATACAAATGTTATGATATATATAAAAAAAAATTACAAATTATTACATTTTGTAATCGTCCAAAATATGATGCGAAACATCCTATAACTAGTTTTTACGATTTGTTTTTGTTCTTATGTTAAAAACTGAAAATTATTTGCATTGTCTCCGTAGCGGAGCACTCGAGTTCGAAGACCAATTTTAAATGGCTCCGCTCCAGAGCCCTCGAGTGCAAAGGGCTAATAAATTTCACAGAATTATTACTAATAGAAATAAGATGAGAAAACACCAGAGTTACATTTAGATGTAAAAAGAAAGTGCATTTTACTGGCTGCTATATCTCACATTCACAATCATTGTCTGTGATTGGTTCAGACACAGATGGCTCTTCAGTTTTTGATTCATCTCTAATGACTGAAGGACCATTTCACCATAAATTGCTGGATTGAAGGGAATCGGAGGCACACTCCTGTTCTGAGATCTTCCGGATTCTCCTCTGATGTTACAAGCTTCCAAATAAAGGCCTCACTCATCTTTTGAATGGTGACTATCCGACGGCTAACAAATGTTTTTAATTCTTGAAGAGGCTTTTCAACCAAGCCAATACAATAGTAGAATCAGACTACTGCAGAAGTTGCAATATTAAGAGTCTTTATTACTCTCTGTGTCAATTTTAATAACAATTCGCTCCAGTCTGGGAATTGTCACAGATTTAAGTGGAAAGACACATGATTCGCTATACTACAGGTTTACATAATTTGAATTACTAAATGAAGAACATTGAATATAAATTGCAGTTCCATAGAAGTATCTGCAAACCCACGAATGACTACTCTGTCATTAGAAGGAAAATTTCGAGGGATTTCCAGTAGTTCAAAATAAGGAAGAAGTAAAATTAATTCAATCCATGCACAAATGACATACTTAGATAAAAAGGTCATGAAAATCCAGTTTAAATAACCACAGTCTTTGTATAAAAATCTTGTCGCTTGAAACAATAGAACCAATAAGATCTAGAGGATCTTATATCCTAAAATATTTGAAAGGATACTTCTCTTAGCGTATGAATTTTACACTGAAATGGCTACTTTAAATGAAAAACAATCACGATTTGGTTTTCTTAAAAAAAAAAAACACCTTAAGTTTTAACAGGCTTAATTTCTTTAGAGTGGTTAAACTGATAATCATTATAATTTGGAATACCATTGAGAAGACTTATAGTGTTAGAACACCATTTGTGGAGAGTCATACATCCCCTTTCAAGGAAATTCAAAAGTTGGGTTTGCAGTTCTTTAACATTTTCTAAGGTATTTGAGGCTGTTAAGATGTCGTTCATATAACAGTCTGACTGAACAACATCTGATACACCTGATAAACTATTTTTTTTCATCAGTTGCTAGCTGATTTAAGGTCCTAGTAGTTAAATAAGGTGCACTAATTGTACCATAAGTAATTTTATTGAGTAAGTACGTTTTTGTTGGTTGATCTGGACCTTCTTTCCTTACTATTCTCTGCAAATATCAGTAATCTAGATGAATTAAGATTTGCTTATAAATTATGCGGATATCTGCAGTAAATACAAAGTCATGTTTACGGAAACGCATCATTATGAAAAATAGGTCTTGTTGAACTGTAATACTGTTCAATTGGATTTGATTTAAAAACACTCCATTAGATGTTGGAGCAGAGTCATTAAAGACCACACGAAGTTTTATGGATGATTTTAAGGGATTAAAAACTCCACGATGAGCAAATAAACAACGAGTTCAGGTTCATTCCTTTCTTTAACATTTGTCATATGACCTAAATCTTGATAATCACGCATGAAATCACTGTACAGAGAATTCGAGTTTTCATCTCTACTAAAACGTCTCCATAAAATATCTAAACGTCGTTTAGCAAGGGTCCGAGATTCTCCAAATTGTTTACCATTTTTTAAGGGAATTTTTACTGTAAATCTGCCTTCCTGTGGTTTTGAATAATTTTCAAGAAAGTGTTTTTCACACAATTTCTCTTCATTGTTTTAAATGCGAACATCCTCTCCTATTGATTCAATATTCCACAAGTTTTAAAGAGTTTTGTTAATGTCTTAAGTATCTATTACAAGTCCACAAAACTGTCTATTATTATCTGTGATTTCGTATCTCCGACCCACGATGCAACCTAATATTGTGTCTTAAAATTACGCTTGAATTCTTCACATAGAATTTATTTGGCTTTAACATTTTAAAGAACAAATCTGCTCCTATTAAAGCATCGATTTTATTAGATCTCATAAAATTAGAATCAACTAAATTTGTACATTTGGGTAATTCAGAAATATCTACGTTCAGTCTTCTGGATAGAATTAAATTTGTTATTGTAGGAACAACATAAAAGAAAATATATTAAGCAAAATTATTTTAATGAGTTTGAAATTTCTATTTCCACTCTTCTTTTAATGACGATATTGATGTCATTAAATCTAAAAACAGGAATATGTGTTTTTCTCCCTAATGATTGCGCACATTTGGTAGTAATGGCACACACGTAGCCCCCCCCCCCGAATCAATCAAGCGTTGAATCTTGATCTTTTCTCCCAACGCATTTTTTAAATAAATCAGTACTACCGGTAAGATGCACATCTCATCCGATCGCGCAATAGCAGAGGTTGAACACATCTCTCCTTTTCGAACCACCAAAAGTTCAATGACATCTGAGCTGTTGGGGCCATCTGGCTATCTTCAATTCCACACTTGAATTCGAAAGATCACAAACCGGTATGGATGCTATGGAAAAGTTTACAAATTCTATGATTAGTTCCAAAAAAAGAAAAGAATTTTTTTTTCTTCTTTTTTGTATGTTCATGTTTTAAAAAGTTATGCATTTATATAAGGAATGCATGCCTTTACAACAAATGCATGGCTTATAACCACTTTAATTATTTGTTTTTAATGCAAGAAATTTTTGTTCAAATGTATTAGATTTTTGTTTCTTGTTGCATTTTTTAATTGGGAAAATTGCTTTCGGTAATGGTAATTGCGAAACATTCTCCAAAACAGAACTTTTTTGAAGAAAGGATATAAGGGAACCAAATTGTGGAGCTTTTGAGGTTTTTAGAGAAAATTCAAATTGCCTTTTGTCAAGTTTTTGAAGTATATTAATTAACAAAATTTCTGATAAATTATTTTGCTTGCAATTTAAAACTTTAAGATCCCGAATGTTCTTTTATAATCCAGTGTCTTAAATGACGAAGTTCCGTAACTGATTCTTGGTGTATTTTAGCATAATTAAATATGGAAAGAAGGAGATGATCAATTAATACTCTTTCATCTTCAAATATTTCCTTTAAGGCATCAAACGGAGAATCAAATGTGTCTTCAGATGATTCTAACTGTTTAACTCCTCCTTTGAGAGACGCTCTTAAATAATAGTTTATGGTTGTCATTATTTTACACCAGCGTATTGAATTAGGTTTTCAAAGTAGCCCATACACAAAATGCTCCGGAAAACGTTGGGAGCGGAATTTCTGGCAAGCGTACACCACTTTTGATTTTTTCAATAATTGGCTATTTTAAATTAGATGGAGAGTTCGATTCTTACCTCCAATTCTTGTTTCAATTCATTTGCCTTTTCTTGAAGTGAACTCAAATCCTAAATTAAAAAGAATTGTTGAAGAAGTTCCGTTAATTTCTTCTGTAGTATTCCGTGTTTTTTTTTTTTCAGTTTAATTTCTAGTTTGCATGCGGAATATTTATCACTACTTTCAAGGAATGCTTTCATTTGTGTGACATTGGCTTTTATCACTCCTTTTGCACGATTAATTTTTTTCTGCAATACCCACTGTCGATGCTAGTGTTAATATTTTTTCTAAGTTTTTAAATCGATTCGGAGTTTATATTAATGACAGTCATTATATTTTAATAATTTATTGGCTACGACGGACCAAATGATGGCCAGCTCACCCAGGAACTCAGTCTGAAATGAGGGGTTTCGTCTTTCGCCACCCCAGAAGGGTTTGGCTCTACAAGTGAGCTTGAACATATATGATGTAACGTAATGCGTCTCTTCGCACATCTTGCAAATAATATTTATTTTGCAGTTATCCGTCTTATGGTTTTTGCCAAGACAACTATCGCAGCAAATTCCTTCCATTACTTTCAGTAGATCTTCGACTTTCATTCGATTGAAAACCGAGTGTATTTAAGTTGGTCCTTCTTTTCACTATGGCTATATTTTCGGACATCTGGACAAAATTCCTTTTCAGTGGTTACTAAAAAATCTCCTCCATCCACTTGAATGTTTCTATGTAAATCCTAGTAGGTTACCCGGTAGTTGTTTATGTTTAGCTAAACTACATTTGTCTAAGATCTGAGATCGCTTCCTTCTCGATGAAAACTCTAGCGGAATTCAGCGTCGGAGCCGCATCAGGCGTCAAGGTCAAATCAAAGCAGTGAATTATCTCCTTGTGCATTTTTGAAATGCAATGATTGCTTAAAATCAATTCAGGTAATTCATTTACTTTTAAACCTAAAACACATAAATTTCTAATACATTCATTACAATTAACTAGAACATTGACTGACAGCTTAGATTTTATATATTTTTTGTTTCGTTTGTTGAATTACAATAAATATAAATACCAAATAATGAAACATGTAAAATATCAACATTAATTTTCTAATCTTACCACTAATCATTCCTGGCAAAACAAATTTCAGGAAACAAGCGATAAGTGTATTTAATTCGTTGAAGAATCTATTTCAATTTAAGAACATTTTAATTAATTCAGATTGAAGATGATTTCAATTTATATTTAAATCTTTGATAATTCTTCTACAAATCTATTACTAATGTAAAGAAAAATGCTCAATTTTACACGGTTTTAGGATAGAAAATAGAAGATTACATCTGTTTTTAAGACTGTCAGGAAAGCTGACAGGAAATAAGGAAAATTATAATAAAATGAACAGAACGACATAAGACTTTTATAAACATGAATGATATATCTGTCAGAGTTTTATTCTTATAAACATTTTGCTGAAGAAGTGGCCAAATAATTAAAGAAAAAATATTTTATATTTTCCAACAATTCTTTTCATAAATAAACAAAAATAAAGTTTAACTGCTCAACATATTACTCGCGAATGGGAAAGTTAGCTTTTATCAACATATTACCGTCACATTAACAAAAGTTCAAATTAAAAGATAAAATTAAATCTTACTGCAAACGAAATCTAGAAAAGTGTTACTTTCAACATGCCGTTAAGAAATGAAGTAAACTCGAAATATAATACTTTAGAGAAAAAGAAGATAAAAAAAAAGTTTTTGAAAACTTTAATATAATAATATCTATATTATTGATTCAATAATTATACTATATTTAACTCTTTAGGCCCTATTAGGTATTTGCATATAAGTCATGGAGATCAGACTTCATTCCATATTGGGTAAATAAATCTTGCTTTTAGATGGTTTATCGTAGAAATAACCATGCGTGCAAGAAATTTAAAATTTTAGTCTGTTGGGTCAAAAGGTTTATTCAAACATGATTTATATACATGTATGTATGTAATGATATCTCTTAATACATTTAAATCTTAATTAATTTCCGAATTTTTATCTTAATATAACCCATATTAATTTTTTTGACCCACTCTCTTATTTTTTTTATCCTATTCCATTTTTTTTATTTAATCAATTCAACAAATGATATATTAAACTGCTGAATTCAGCAGATTCCCACAATCCGAGCGAAGGGTTAAAATTCTTTTAAAGATACTTGAAATTCTCTTAACTAAATAAACATGAGTCAAAGAAATTTCTATCAAAGTCTCATTGCCAAAACCACTGAAGGAAAAATTTCGATCTAATTTGCTCTTGTGCCGCAATGCAGATTGACGTATCTCGTCGCTTCTCCCTCGTTCCTAATATGCCGCCCGGGAAAGAATAAATCGAAGTTTTTAGAATCTCAAAATTTTCTTCTATTCTGCCACGCGAACTGCTGAATTATATTTACATTTTAATTAGAAGACAGGACAGTTATTTATGTTAAAATCACTTGTTGGCTCTGATTCTAAAATAAAAGCTCTATGCCAAATGTGTGTCAAAGATTTTGACACTAAGAATGGGGGTATCTGTCTTAAAGTCTCACATGTGTATTGGGACGTTTCATTTCACAAGCCATTTTCGTTCGCCTAATAAACGTCCTATAAATCATTAGTAGCTCTTTGAAAAAAGCAACTAGGGTGTGATGAGTCAAGGTTTGCAAAACATATTAGCTGTTGGCTAGAATATTTGGCGAGAAAATGTATTGAGGGTGTAACTAAATTTTGATTATCAAACATTGCATAAGGAAGAATTTTTTATCTTAAAATAAGCAAACTTTGCCTGTTATTTGAAAATGCGTGTCTAAATATATCAAGAATATTTATAAGTCATAGCAGCTCTCTGTATCATTAATTCTTAGTCAAATTATACCAAAAATAAATCGAAAAAGAAAATCAACTGTAAAAATTAAATGTTAAAATTTATTCTAAAAGATACCCCTGAACTTAAGTATTCAGCCACAGGCAATTCCAATGGGTTTAATATAGTTGAATTCAATTATATACATGTTTCAATTAATTCATAACACATAAATCAATAACAGAGTTTAATAACTGAAAAATTTCGAATTAAAAGGCAATATATCAGTAAGCTTTGCAATTTTCAATAATCAAATAAATTATAGATATACACATAATGTACATAAACCAATCTAATATAAATATAAAAATATATCAAATCCCATTACAAAAAACTTTAAAAAGTATTCACATACATATTATTATATGAAATCTTTCTCTTTTCAGACAGAAATATAAACGGAAGATCTTGCCTATAAAACATATATGATGTCTGAGATCTATAAATAAATTTTTTTAACAGAATAAAAGCACCCAACATAAATAATGATGAAACAATAAAATCAATGCCATTTTTTCTTAATTTTAAGATAGTTTGCATTAGAGATAAGATTTCTGAGCGTTGATGTTTTTGCATTGCACTGAATTGCTCATTTATTCTTCCCAAATATATTTGTCAGAATTATTAAGCTTGAATTCATTTTTCTATAATTACCTACTGTGAACATTACTGTTTATGATTTTTTTAAATTCAATTGCCACATTTTTTTTTTTTTTTTCAAATTTAATTTTCAGATTTTTTTTTTGGAAATCGATCATTCTGACACATTTCAAATTTTTTATCGGTGCCCGAATTCTGACTAATAGAAAAGTAGATTCTGCTTTCCTCGACAGTCAAATTTTTCAAAATATGATGCAGATAATGATATGAAATTGCCAATATTGTTTTCTCCATATTACAGATTCAAGTAAAATTTCAAAAATTTCGCAAACATTTGAAAAAAGAATAGATATTTTTCAAAATTTGCAGCTTTTTAAGAATTACGCTTCATCTAATAAAATTATCATCAACTCATTTTATAGTAGGATTTATAAAAACCCGACATTTTGAAAAACCGATTTTCGAATTTAATATCCCCTCCCCCCCAAAAAAAAACCCAGTTTGAGCCAGTTTTCGAATTTTTGATATATATATATATATATATATATAAATTATTTTATTTAATTGATATAAAATAGAGAAAAACGAAATCAATTTCAAAGTCAGAATATTAAAAAAAATTAAGAATTACATATATATATATTACTTACACAAAATAACGAAAACTCAAACTAAAATCTCAAATCATATTTATATTATTTTCACTAATTTTAATTTCTCCTAAGAAAGCAGAATTTAAAAAAACACAAAATATCCATTGAATGGTGGCAAAGTCTTGTTCTTATTTTGGACATATTCCCTGAAATTGAAAATACTCGTTCACTAGCTTCTGGACTTGGCTTTATAGATTTCATGGCATCAAATAACAAATCTAAGTTTTTTTGTTCTTCTATTCGTTGTCTCAAATAAGGAAAATTCATCTTTCAATGTCTTTGGTTTTGTATGTCAGGGTCTACAAGAAACTTATAAATTGATTTTTCTATGGTTTCTTTTAAAAAAGCATTACTCTAACGAGCAGCTTTTTTCGATTTGTTCTTCATCAGAATCGATTTCCACATAAGAATTTGGAAATAATCTAGACAATATCTTTCCAGATAACTAATTAATGTCAGGTTTTGAAACTAAAGAATGTGCACTAGATTTCTTCACTGAACTAGAAATGCTCTGTGGATTTTGCAATTACAGCAAAAAAGTTCCTAATTCTACTTGTCTTTTTTCTTGAATTCTCGAAAATCAAATAAGTTTAAAATTATTATTTTTTTTTTTGCATAATAATATGAATTCTTTCAACAACAATTTTTTGCTTAATTTAAAAACCGGCTTTTAAATGTGACACACTTTCTTTTTTTTAAAAAAAAAAAATGGTTTTTTAAAAAACATCAAAGTTTATTTTGCAGATCTTTTTAATATCTACACCTTTTTAATCTTAATTTTTCAGCTTAAATTAAAAGCATTTGATTTAGACACGAAAAATCTGCTTCTCCGCTTCCCCCTTTCCCTCTACCCTTTACATGGAACCATATCCAGATGCAAACTTAAACGCTGTTTTGAATAGTCAACTCAACAATTTAACTCAATAATACCATTATTACATATTTTTCCCCCATCGAAGAAAAAGGAAGACTAGATAATTATACAAAGAAATAAAAATAAATGTGAAAATTTCCGAAAAACAATTTTAACATCAACAAAAGCAAGAAGCGAACGAGTGACATATGATTAAATGATTAAGTATTTCTTATGTTTTAAAGGAAATGAAAAAGAAATTGTTACAAATTAATATCGAAAGAATTGAATAAAATTAAATAACCATTCGGAATTTAAATTTGAAACGCTGGAAAGTTTTTTTTATATCTTAAAATGACATAAAAATATTTTTTATACTATATGCACCGGAATAGGCGGAAAAACAAAATTCTTCCACTACCATTACACCCTTTTTGAGAATCAGTAGTATTGAAAAAATTGATTTAAATTAAATATTCATTCGGAATTCAAATTTATGACATTGAAAAGTTAATTTTTTAAAATTTTTAAGATGATACAAAAATAATTCTTATTCTATGATATGTTCCGAAATATGAGAGAAATAAAATAGGCAGAGAAACAGAATTTTTCTACCCCCCTTTCACCCTTTTTGAGAATCATTAATATTGAACAAATCGATTAAAATTAAATAGCCATTCGGAGTTTGAATTTATGACACTGAAAATTTAATTTAAAAAATTTAAGATGATACAAAAATAATTTTTATTCTACATGTTCTGAAATAGGCAAAAATGTGTATATAATTTTTCTACCACCATTTCATTTTTTTAGGGAGTCATAATAACTTTTTAATAGCGGTGAGAATTCAAGAACTTTAGCTCAAACCGGCATTCAACAAGCAACCTGTTGAATAAATAAATTTATCGATTTTCTTTTTCCTGGAGTTCAACCTTTCGCAATCATTCCTAAAGCTCACCGGCAAGACACGTGTACAGACGACCACGCAGTTGAACTGCGCAGATGACCTCAGCAGATGTTTTCAACATGTCGCATCCTTGGATCCGGGGTCTGGGGATCCATCCGGGAATTCTGAGAAAGATCTGTCTCCTCTAATTGTGACCTGTCGGAGGTCATGCTCGGACCCAGGGAAGCAGGAATGTGTAAACATCTAGGCGATGGCTGCTTTTGACGTAAGCTGAGTTCTAACTATGGGAGATCTTCAGGAGGGCCACGAGTTCCCCCCCTCGACCCCTCTAGCTGTTTTCTGGGGTGTTTTGATGTTTTCCCTGTTTACTGATAAATTGTCGAGGAGGGAACACGTGCCCCGGACTGGTCGTAAGAACACTACTTTAAGAGGGCAGTGAACTTTACTCGCATTTTTGCGAATTATTCACTTAGAGCTATGAAAATTTTAGGTATACATATTATAATATAAATAAATCAAATTTCTTTTTTTTTCAATTTGAAACGAAATATTATTGTCAAAAAATTAAAAGTTGTGTAATTTTTTTACAACTTCATATATTCCAGGCAACTCAATTTTTAATTTTTTGAAATTCTTTTTCAATATTGTCAAATATAAATTTATTTAGAATAAAACTGTATAATTTTGTAAACCCAATTAAATGCTGATTTTTTAGAAATATTTTTTTATCCACACTTATGAATTTTCATAAGGGTTTGTTTTTTGGACTAAAATTGACGTTTAACTATTTAAAAAAATCGAGAAACATGAAATACATATCTGATTCTCTTTAAATGTTTAATAGAAATCTTTATTATCAATTCCTTTTGATTTATCCAGAAATTAAGACTCCTGAGACGTTTCAAGATATTTTAATCTGAATACAATATCATTATGAGGAAAGTAGCAGCATTCCCCCCCCCTTTAAATATTTTTATGGCTTGCACTGTTTTAAAAGCAACGATTTTAAAGTGTTTGCATTTAATATAAACTCATTTTAAAGAACAATTTTAAAATTACTTGCGTTAGCATTTTTATTTCTTTGAAATATTTTTTATGGCTTATACTGTTTTAAAAACAAAAACTGTTGAACTTTAATGCGAAATAACATGAGTCGCGTCGATCATCTGATTCTTCAAAAATCAAAATTCCTCAAGAAATACCAAGAGATGAAATGGTTGAACTTTGTCTCTCATATTAGTATTAAATATATACTATATTACTTCAAAAATGTAAATTCCGTCATTAATATTAATACTTGTTTCCATTATTTCTGTTAAAATCAACAGATGATTACCAGGGTTTTTTTTTTTTCTTAATCTTTTCTTACTTTCTCCTAATTATTTCTGTTTTTTCTAGACTGACTTATGTCATTCAAAAGACAAGAAAATATTATAAAGAACTAAAATACAATAAAAAATAAGACCATGGAACTTTATGGATGCAAAAGAAACGATTAGCAAATAAAACATCGCTTTATTCCCCTTAATTGTTCAGTAAAATTTGAATCGTGGAGAACATTTCAAAAGGCACCCCAAGCATTTCCAAAAACCAGTCTTGGGTAAAACTGACACTCATTTTCATCGACAGGATATTAAAATAGTCGACATATGTAACAATCAATGCAAATTTTCATCCATGATCGGCTGACTAAAAACAATCGCCAAAATGGGTTATTTTATTCACCTTTTCGCTATATCGGTTATTCTGTCAAATGTGCTGAAACTACAGTTTGAAAGGACAGCAACAGTATTAAATGACAGACATTCTGCAGACTTATCTATTGTTCAGCAGGTATTTAAAGTCGGGAAAAAATTGCCTATTTCGACTACTCTTCAATAATAATTTTGAGATAGGATTTCAATTATCAGTACCTTCGATATTCAGCTTTGCTTCCATTACTTCTAAAAAAAGTGGTTATTTAACAACGAAATTCATAATTTCTCACCGACTTGGGGACAAGCGTTTACCAACAGCTTGGCATTTGTCTCCTTTGGCGCTTATTATCGCGGTCTCTATTATATTAACTTCACATCTTTGTTATTTTTTTCTCACCTAAACTTTTACATTTTGAATAAAATGATTAATACAATTTGATATATTTTGAATCTTTGTTTTATATAAAATTTTTGATCCGACAAAAAACTTCAGCAGATTGCCGCTTTTCACGAACAAATTGTGTATTATGATACTTAAACATCTTTTTATTTTGATGTGAATTAATATTATCTTCCGAAATTTCAAATCATTATGTAATGGAATTTAATTTGGTCATTTTATTTAGGACATTTTTGGAAGTAATTCATTTTTTGTAGAAATTTTAGGATGGGTAACATCGCTAAAAGATAATTTCTAATTTTCAAACTTTTGTTATTTCGTGGCTGAAATCAGAATTAAATTACAAAAACCGAAAAAAAAATGTTGGAAAACAGCTAGCAGGCGATCGAATCCGAAGACCACCCGACTTTTGCCTAAAAGAAAATTAAGATTAAGATAAAGGAAAAGTCTGAAACTACCCCAATGGAATAGAGAGGGTTATAGATGGTCGTTCTGTTTGCAGATTTAAATATAAAGACCCAATTCATTACTTGTATTCACTGTTAAACATTCAATTAATTTTTGTTTATGCGTGAAAATAGAGTTCCAATACAGTGATTTGTACTTGTTAATGGCATTTTTTTTTAAAAGAAACTATTGCTTTTAGCATAGTTAAATAATTTTAATAATAATTTACAACTAGCTGACATTACTAAATTAATAGTTAACTTGATGGGTGAATCAACTTTAATGTTAAATTAGTAGGTGTTTATAAATATTTACGCAGATATTATCACACATTAACATATTATATCAAAGGTTCAAGTATAATAAATGCACATGCTTATGATTTTCTTTTTGTTATCTGCCTGAATTTTTCCTTTAATCAAAGATGTCAAATGCTTTAAAAGGCAAATTTGAAGATAATGCTTATTATATGATTTATAAATGAAATTTAAGATCAATTCTCATAAAAATTCTAATGCCATAATGATAAGTATTTTATATACCGATAATTTTTCTTCGCACTTTAAAGAAGGAAGCTAGAATATCTTATTTTATTAAATGCTTCTCGCATGATTCGCTTATAGGCCGCGGTCTCCTGGCTGTAAGGTCTCGGTTTTTAGAGGGTTTCAGGTTAAAGACTCGATTTCGCTGAACAATCGTCGTGTAAGCGAGTCTGCTGCAAGTTAAATCCGTCGGGGCCAAACTTCCCCCCCACACTTGTGTGGTGCGGAAGTTTGAAGAGGGGGTGCCTGCTCAGGTATCATCGTCATCTGACCGCGGTTCAGAATTACAAGGTCCATCTCAAAATAACCGTAGTGTTATTTTTTTTAAAAACGGGTCTTTAATATAACTTAACTCGAAAAAAAAAACACAACTAAAGATTCGTTTATATTACGGCGACATATCTGCATTTACTTATTAAAAAACTATTCAAACCATCATGATTCGATTTTCAATATCAGTTATAAAGTTTGGGCAAGAGAAAAATTTTTATTATAATTTTTAAGAATCAAGGTAATGAGTAAAAAATAAAAATAAATAAATAAAAACATATTTTTTACTTAAATGTAACTAATTTGTTTCTCAATTTCCCCTCTCTAATAATGACACCTAGGGCCCTGTTTGCCCCACCTTAATTACATTTTGTTCTCTTATAGGTAATCAGAGAATAAAATACGACATTTTATCCTCTCATCCATTTCGCCCAATACAATCATTATGTTAATTTAGGTCATTACTTGTATATTTCAATTGTTTATAATATACATGATTGGTTTTAAATTATTGTATTCGTTAATATCCAACTCGCCACCGGATAAAACTCTCGATTTCTCCCCAACGGGAGGAAGGGGGAAGCAACCACCTTCGAGGGGCCGGAAAAAAACCACCTGCTTCCCTGCGCCTCTATTATCCCATTCTACGTAAGGGTCACCTTGAAAGAGAGTGTCATGGTTTTTAGATTTTCTCTCCCTTTTTTCGCTCCTACATGTGTATTGAAACGGAGGTAGTAAGGGGTAGTAGAGGCACGGGTTTGCAAAGTAATACTCATGTAGAGTTTCAATTTTATTCTTTTAGTATTTTTACCTATTATAATCATAGACATTTGCTGTGAACAAATAACGGACAACTGAATATTGTGAACATGAAAAGTAAAAAAGATAATCAGAGACTAAAGAATCTATTCATAACTTTTTATTCAGAACTTAAATTTACTAAACTTTGCACAAAAATTGTAATTTGTATAAATGAAAAACAATAGTTTTACCTAAAAATTTGGTATTTTAATTGTAAGCAAAAATTAGAATTCTTAAATTTTTTTCTTCTTATGAATGATATTTTGCCCATCAGATTAAAAAAATAAATAAATGTAATCCTATAAGTTACATTATATTAAATCTTAGTCACCTAATTTGGAAAAAAAATAAAGAAAGAAACCGCCGACTGATTAGTACTATCGTAGATATTTAAAAATTATTCTGCTAGTATTTTTACTTATTAAACTCATAGGCATTTGTCATTAACAAAGAACGGACAACCGAATGTTGCCACCCTGACAAGAAGTTTACACTCAACCGAGGTCTATAACTAAGTGCCATTTATCAAACAGCTCCATTTCACATACAGTAAAAGCAAACTTCGTCTAAAATTCAGTAATAAATCGAAGATGAGGATGAAACTCTCCAATTTCTTGAATATGATTTGTTCTCAAACTGGTGTTATCAGAAAATGTTCCCTTCCTAAATCGATTCAGAGTTGTCATTATTGTTTCTTAAATTTGAAAAAGAGATTTTATTTATAATTTATTTCACTTGTTTATACTACCATTTAGTTGTGGTACCGATGTCTGGGAAATTCCGGTCAAAGCTAGATATTTGCTCTTGTGGTAAATCTTTGAGGCTATTTGAGTGCAGTTCTTTCTTAGGTTTTTGGCTATTCAATCAAACCTTTTTCCTCTTACTTCCCATCAACAGGAAGATCAATTAAAAGTCATAGTCATTAGTCTAGTTTACCATAAATAAGTTTGTTAAAATTAAAAATTGCAGGAATTTAAAAATATTAGAGATATATTTTCATTCTATTAAGTATAACTGTTTTGGATCCTACCTAATTTGTTAAGGGGACAATGGACATTGAAATAAGCAAAAATGGACGAAAACGTGCAATTTTATTTTTATTGTTTCATTGCCTAAATATGCGTTTCTACTCAACTAAAATAGTGTTATAAAATGTATTGTTCAATAAAATAAAATGTTTGGAGGCTTAAGAGGAAAAGAAGTATATCTTAATGACAGTTCTCAAAATGATATTGCGATTAAATTAAATTTGTTAAAGGACGAATTATTAAAGGCGTCTTAATTTTTGAAAATTTAAATGAAATTGGTAATAAAGATTTTGGTGAAACTTGAAACGAAAAGGGGGTATGCATTTTATGCTTCGAGGTTTTTCTAAAAAATCTTCGTAAACCTCAATTTTAGCTATGGTAAACATAAAATTCTAATAAAAATTCAATAAGTGTGCATAAGAATATTTCTAAAAAATTGGGACTTAATTGGAATTACAAAATCATTTGTAGTTTTATTCCAAATAAATTTATACCGCTTGACATAAAAAAATAAAAATAATTAAATCGCCTGGAATATTTTAAAATTTTTTAGAAATTATGTATTTTTTAAATTTTTTAAAAAATTATACATTTCGTTTTAAAATATTCTTTTAAGAAATCTGACATTTATTTTTTAGTACATATGCATAAAAAATGCATAACCATATATGGATAATTTCCAAAAGTGTCTAATAGAGTTCGCTATTCCCTTAAATTCACATAATTATCAAAGTATTTAAAAATTCCGAACGTCTGCTTAGAAGAAATTGTGCACGAAAATGGATTTAATGAAATCGAAAGACATAATAAATATAAATGTATACATATTATTAACTAAACTTACTAATATGTAAGTTATTAAAAAAATTAACCGAAAATAAATCATTGATATGTTTATAACGTCAAATGCGAAACTGAATCGAACTGTTAAAAGAGTGGCTTTAAAATTTGCAGTATAAACTTTGTGATGTCTAACTCTACTTCCGGAAATGTGGAATGCAGCTCCTTCCTAGATTTAGCTCTAATCGCGAAGCAACGAAAAGAGCAGATATCGATCAAAGTCTCATTGTGGAGCAACAAGGCAGGCGATAAAATGATGGATTCAAGATGGCTTCCTCCGTTTCACGGATGGGAAAACTCGTACCATATGCGAAAAATTTCTGAGCTTAAATTATATGAGTAAAATTATTTTTAACATATACATGTAATTTCAATACCAAAAGAAGCTGTATAAAGATAAATATTCCATTTATGACAATTTTACAAATATTTAAAATTTCACTTTTTTTTTTTTTTTTTTTGTCTTGCCAAAAATAATAAAATGAAGCGATGCAACTGTGTTTAATCCTAACAAATTTTTTGTTATATTAAGTTCGCATTTTTCGGATAACTTTTATTTTATAGCAACTAATAAAATAGAATAATTACGAGGTTAAATAAAAGAATACAGTATGATCGTCAAAATGGTATTTTTGTAAAAACAATAAATTGTCAAAATGGTAAACGTTTTCCTTATTTAATATTCATGAATACGTTAACTAATATTTTGGCACAATTTTCATGGCTTCGTAAATATCGGTAAAAAAAACTTTGCTCAAAAAACCTTGCAGAGTTTTTAAACAAAAATTCCGAGTATAAGCTTACATAATTTAATGGATTCTTTTGAACGAATTATTCTTTTTATAGGCTAAATAATATAATATTGAATTTTGTGTATAAAGGCCACATCCTTAGGGTTCAATAGAGTAAAAAACAGTAAACAATAGTTAAATTTTGAACCTCTCAATTAAATTTCGAAATTCCAAGTCATTTAGAGAAAAAAATTCTATTTCAAATCTTGGGGGAAAAACATGCTTTTAAATCTTAAAATCTTAGAGCAAAAGTGGCTTCTTCTTTAAATATTTCATTTTTTTTTTTTCATTTTAAAGTAAGTAATGTTTTACTTTAACATGTTTTAATCAATAAAATGATAATTGATAATTGCCATGATCGAAGTGGGAGGGTGAACAAAAAATCCAATGCTCCTCTTTTCATATTCATGCAAATACAATAATTTTATTTTAAAATCATTAAAATTTTCTTCCAAGTATTACTTCTTTTATTGCGAATTTTTGAAGTTTACACGGATTAATGATCCCTTTTGATTGTACTCGATATGTTATATATAAAGGTCCTATACAGTCATAGCTTAGGATAAAATTAATATCAGTTGACATTTTAATTTTAAAGAAATTTTATCATCAAAAGAAATAAAGAAATTTTATCATCAAAGAAATTTTAAGAAATGATTTTCACCAATATTTCTTTTCATTTTCTCCTAAATCAATCAACAAAAGATTTAAATTATGATCTGTAATTTTGGATTTTAAATAAAGTCATATGGCTCATAATAGCTTAAATTAGTTCTAAGCACTTTATTTTCTGTCGATTTGATGCTATTTATAGTCCTTTAAACCCTTTCGGAAAGTTTCCATATACTCGATAGCATTCTTGAGCGTGCCATCCTAAAATGTTAGTCTGTATCCACCAATGATTGTTTGTTCCAATAATGCATGAAAGATTCTGAACTTAGGCCTAAATACTTTAATCACATTTTTAAAATGAATTAATCCTTTTAAAAACTAAGAATGCAATATTTGATTTTGATTTTATAAAACTCAAATCCTTAGGCTTCAATAAGAAGAAAGAGCGGTAAAATGACAACAATAATATTTTGAGTCTATCAATTAGTCCTTGAAATATTAGATAACCTTTTAGAAAAATTTCTGTTTTAAATCCTCAAAAAACTTCTTTTTTAAATCGTGCCTTTTCTTTTTTGATTAAGAAGTCTGTAGTCTATAAATACCATCAAATCAAAATAGGCCGAAAATACTCACTAAAAAGTATTCCAATTAAAAATATTTGATATCTATTAAATTTTGCATCTTGAATTAAACCTAGGATAATCCCTCAACATTTCTAATAATTTTATATACCTTTCTAATCAACAGAAAAACGTTTTGAATTCAGTAGTATAATTTTATGATTGAGGTTTATGGTAAATAATCTGCATTCAATTCTTAAAAGAGAAGTAAATGTTGATTTAATAAGATTAATGTTTTATTGCCATTAATAGAGTGTCATTGTTACAAATGTTAATTTTTGTGAATTATGCACTTTGAAACACGAATTTCAATGTAGAATCTTTATTTAATATTTAGCCCACATTGGTTGAAAAAAAAAAAGAATACAACAAAATGGTTTTCTAGAGTTTTATGGAAGAATTATTATTAAAAATACTAACAGATGTAATGAATTTTTTATTGAGTGAGATATTGGATATTTTGAACTACTGTATTCATGTTTATTTTAAGTAAGACAAATCTCTCCTTAAAATATTGCATATAACAATCATATTTACTCAATAAAATTGTCTTTCCAATAGAACTTTTTATTAACTTTTAGTTTGTAGATTAAAAATGTTACTTACTTCAAATATTTCAATTGTGTTCACCACCTTATTTTATACATACTAAAGCGGTTCAGTAAAATAAATCTTTTTATGTTCAAATGAATTTATAATTCTGCTGGATATAATATTCTTTATTGTTAGACGATAGATATTTCTAAATAATTTTCATAAACAATATGTGTTGACATTTATTATACATACAAATTATTACACATGTATTATTATACATACATATTATACATTTAAAACCATATTCATTTTTTAATTTAAAAAAGTAGGTTAGTGCTAAATGTCTGTCTCTATTTACATTAAAAGTAAATTTTATAGGTGAGGAATTTAAGAAAAGGCATGTTGTCTGCCATCTTCACAAAGATAGAGCATTACCTGTGCAATTTTCTTTTGTTAAGGTATAAAATTATTTTTGATAATCATGAAAAAAATGTTTTTTTGTTATACATTGAAAAACTGTGTTATAATTGTTTAAATGAATTCTAAACTTTTGAGATATAAAGTATTTTACGGATGTATTTTTTTTTAACATCGCATTTCATAAATTTGCTATTTCAAACAATTCTTTTGGAGTTATTTCTAAATTTTCTTCCCCTTTTATTATATAATTTGAATATTTGCTATTTAATTTAAAATTAAGTTTTTTTATTTTTCCTGAATTAATTTTAAGAAATGGAAAGAACTTATATATATATATATATATATATATAAAGAGAGAGAGAGATGTGTATGTGTGTAATATTTTAACATTTAATTAAAATCCAAATTATTTTCTTATCTTAATTTAGCCCTTATAAAAGAAATTCGAAAATATTCTCTTATTTCCTGATGTGATTCCACGTTATCTACATAATTAATTCAAGAAATGTTTTGCAAAGTTCTTTAGTCAGCGATTCTGTCGCTGAGAATGATTCATAAGAGTTGCTGACCTAAACAAATAGTTTTTCAAAATGGGTTCTGTAGAAGTTGCACTCAATAAATTTTCTCCTACCTCATTGACAGCTGTCAAGTCATGAAAAAAAAAAAAAAGGTTTCTACATTATTTAAAGTAGGTTATAATGTACGCCAAATGGTAATTAATCTCTGGTAGAGTAAGAATGATACTCCATGTCCGTGATAACGAAACGAAGCTTCCGTGAGAAAAATGCTGTTGTTGAAAATAATAAATAAACTGTGGGAAATTTGTTTTAAAAATTTATTATAAAGGAGCAAGTTTATGATTTTTCCACTCAGAAGACATTTATAAAAATTATAATTTTGATGCGAATAATACAAATTTAATATAATAAAATGAATTCTATTTTTTTAGTTTCATGAGGATTTGACCTTTATACTTCTTACGGTTTAACTTTGTTTAACAAAGTAAAAAAAAATAGAAAGTTCTTTAAATTTAAATTTAAATAAATACCAATAAAATTTCTTTCAATATGTATGTATGAATGCTTGTATGTATATATATTCCACAAGCTATTACTTGGAATGAGCTAATGTATTTTTCACGTTAAAATTGTTCAAATAAGTTGCTTTTTTTGCAAAATATTAAGTGCTTATTCTAAAATAAGATAGGAACTATATTAATAATTCAAAAAATAACTGCTGTTTTATTCTCAGGGGGGTGGGAAACGTATTTTCTATAAAATGTTGATAATTCCTTCAAATCTGAAATATATGACTTCATTTTCTAGCTTATTTCCCGTCAGACTAAACTATACATAATCCAGTGTACCAGCAATCGGCATGTAAATGCAACAAGGTAGGCAAAAATTTCAAAAATTAAATTTTTATGCATCTATCATAATTTTACGTGTGAATTATTTCTTTTATTTTCATCTGTACGTATAAAATTTCACATTTCTATATAGAATGTTTGTAGAGAAATGCTTAATTTTAAATTTCGATGGACTGACCACAAATGTGTAAAAAAGCGTTTATTTCGGAATTCCAATTAGTACATCATCCAATCATTATTTTTCATTGTTCGGCAGTTCCACTATCATCTTTATAAATAAGGGAAGAGACACTTGAGGAACCGAACATTCAAATCATCTCAGAGACTTACTGGCATATTCAGCAAGAATTTTTTTAAAAATCGAACTTGCGTAGTTTTTAAACGAATAATATATATACACACTCAAGACAACAAGAAACTTTTGGTTATAATGATGATTTATTTTCGTAAGGCTTACGTAATCGTAAGGCTTCGCTAGTTCTAGAAGAATACAATGTCGTTTTCAGTTCCCAACATTTTAATCGGCTTTGTGATTTAGTGATTAAAAATCGAAGGATCCTTACTTCAAGCGGAAAGAAATAGTATGAAGTGTCATATATGTGAGGAAAAAATTTACATTTGTCTCTATTTTTTAGGTTATCCTTTTGCTAAATTAGGGACAGGCGGTCGAGAGCTCAACATTCCGAAATTGACAATGTTGAGAATATTCCTGTAATAAATGACATTCATACAGAATATAAAATGGAGTCTAAAATCAAACAAATAGAAATTTCGTATGCATGTCTTCTATTTAATTATTTCTTAAAATTTTGACAAGTAGAAGTACTTAAGAGTGGTAAAAATATGAAGATTAATTTAATTAACAATTAACAAAATTTATTAATATTCATTAATTAATTCACAATTAAAAAACAAAATTTATATATATTCATTAATAAAGTTAATTAATTTTAATTAAAAAATTAATTAACAAGTTTATATATATTCATTTTTTGGAGCAATAAACAAGTACTCTTATTCGGTAAATATTTATGCATCGAATGCTTTTCGGATCGCTAAGGGTTAAATAAAAAATTTTGAACTCCAATCAGCCAAATCATTCACTAAAACTGAATAATTGATGAAATTTGAATATTTCTCTTCTATAAAAACTGGCGATTTTAGACCACTTCATAGACTGTTTCAAAGAAGATACATCAATTTTTTGCCAGGGTTTCTCAACAGTGATTGGCCTATGATTGTGAAAATATTGATTTTTCTATATTGATTTGTAAAAACTGACAGATTTCATTGCAGAAGACAGAAAGTTTATTTATTGAACTTGAGTTAAAAGTTGAAGTGTCAAGAGTATTTCGCAGAATATGACTCCTTAGAGCAAAAGAAAGGGCTGTGTAAAATTTAAACTGCATAATTTTTTCATGAGAAATTTATTGACTAAAATCAAATTAAGTATTTTCATTTGCATCATTTAAATGTTTCGAAAGTAAACTAAAAGCTGAATTTTGCAATGAATCAGATCAATTTTTGCTGAATTATTCATTAAAATATTATATAAATTACGAAAATTATTCTGCATTGCACATGCAACTTCAATGCTGAGCGACTCTACATTCAATTTTCATATTTAAAAAAAGATGTGCTTGGCTTCAGTAAAAAAATGGCTTTATATTAATTGCCTTTTAACAATTCGACTCTCATTTAATGCGCAAATTTTATGGGCTCTGACAAAAATTTGTAGGAGATAAATAATACAATGTACATAATTGTTTAAGGCCTACATAATAGTATGACTGGATTATATAACTATCAAAAATCTTGGTATTTAAATATTTTGCAGAAAAAGCTATTAAGAGATCAAGTTACATAAAAAATATAACTGAAAATTTTAGACATCTTTTATACTGGCGAACTGCTAGTGGCCAGAGTCGGCTAATTTCTTAATAAAGATATTGCTTAGCGAAAATTAGTTTTTAATTAATAAAAAAATAACCTCTCAATTAACTGGAATAAAAAGTAGTCTATGTTCTATTCCTGACTATAATCTATCTTTGTGTTAAATTTCATCCAATTCTGTTCAGCCGTTCTGGCGTATAGTGTCTATTAAATGTATTTTTATGAAATGCATACTGCCCCTGTTGGATTCTAATTATGACATTCAAAAATTTCTGCAAAATTAATTAGTTTATTTTACGTTTCTTCCTCAGTAAATAAATACCTTGTGGAATCATCCATATAAGGAAGTAGATGAGGATTACTCTCTAATTTTTGCCCATTTCTTCAGTGCCTTAGTATCTGATTTTCTTTTCATTTCTAGCAAATTCTTCATCAAAGGAAAAAAATTCGCCAGGTTAGAAAATAATATAAATTGATTGAAAAAGTGTTAGAATGTTATGAGCCAGTGTGCCTGTCAGTCAGAGTTTTATCCCACTAGATAATCCAGGACTCAGCTGTTCCTTTTACAGGATGTTCTGACTGCAGGAATTGAAAGTATATGCATAATCAATGTGTATTTGAACTAAATGAGCCAGACTTTCCCTAACTAGACAGTTGCATCATAGTATTTGCTTGCTGTGTGTGAGATGTTTTAGTTACATCTGGAAAGCAATTATATAGTTCATTAATTATTTTAATGTAGTGGTTACTTTCATTCCACTCTCATTTTTTTGCCATTGCCTTTATAACACTCATTCAGTTATTCATCAAAAATTATTGAAACTCCTAATTACATTTTGAAAATCTTATTAACCTAAAAAATTATAACAACAGGTACTCTACGTGCACGAAAAGTTCCTTTCTATTGTACCAACTACAGTCTTTAGCTGCTGAGATAATTTTTGATATTTCTTATAATAACCTTTTTTGTTTGTTTGTTGGTTTGATGCTGATCAAACTAAACATATTATAAAATATTTCTATTTTAAGAGATTATTTTGTATTTGAATTGAAATGTTTTGAATAATGTAACGAGGTAAGTAATAAATCAAATTTTACTTTAAGTGTTATACATAATTCTTGCATTATATGTATGACTCTACCTCTCTATTCTTAAAGCGAAATATTGTTCTTATTGAGCAATACATTTTGAAATGGTAAAATGATATTTTGTTATTCTTCATCTCTTTTTGTTTATGAGATGGGATAATCAATTATAACTTATTTATGTTGAATTGGTGACAGAGAAGCATTCAAAATTAACTTCTTTTATTAAATTTGCTGAATTGTCTTAAATGTTTTATGCATACCTGTAATTTCCTAAAACAGTTTTCCATGGTATTCGAAAACTGAACTTTATTCAAGGAATGTCCAATCACTCATAAAATTCATTCCCATGTTACAAATTATCAAAATTTAAAAGTTTTTAACCTGACTAATTATATCATTTTGCTTTCTAAACTTGCAGACTTGTTGACAATTTTTCCCCATTACTCCGAAAAAAAAGGAAGAAAGAAGCTAAATGAAAAAAAAGAGTCTAGCGAAAGGAAACGCTGAGATAATTAACTTTGAATGGAAAAAAAAAACCAAAAATAGTTAAATAAATAATTTCGAAGGTAGTGATATTCTGGGAATTTCTAAGATACCAAAAATTATAAAATCTTGGAAGGGGAAAAAAAAAGAAGTATTAAAACCATTTGTTCCAAATAAATTGCTATATGATGAGTAACATCATATGATTTGTTTATTATTAACTGAGTGAGAAATGACCTATCAGAACGATCAAAATGCTCCTTTTTTTTCTGGAACAACTCGGTTTTATTTATTTGATTTACTGGTATAATGTACGCGAACGCATTATAACTAAAACTCTGTTTTATTTCAGAACATTTCTTTTATTACTTTTTTATTTCAAAATTTATTTCCAAATCCGTGAGATCCATTTTTGTTTTTGTTGGCTAACTGATTCACAAGTCAACAATTCTCAGCTAAAGAAAGGGGGTGGAAAAAGCCTCCTGAATGTCAATGCCACTCCCTCCTTTCGCAACGAAAAGGCATTGGCCTTGACCTTAGGTAGAGGGAACAATCTTGTTTTGTAGACATTTCTGTGTATTTTCTCTTACTGTCGTTCATTTCCATTCAAATAATCATTCCTTCAAAATGCGCGAGTATTTTTAAAATGTAGGGACAAATAAATGCAGTTTTCGAAAATTAAAAATATTTTTCTCATATGTATGAAATAATTCTTACCATTTTTAGAATTCACTTTACAGTTTTCTGTATGTATAAATTAAAAAATGAATAACGTAATATATAACAAAAATAATAAAATGACAATTTTTATTTTGCGGCTTGCCATTCTTTTATTAATTTGATGTTTTTAAAAGAAAGGAAACATTTATACATTCTTATTAAAAAATTTCCATTGTAAATAAGAGATATTCTCCCAAGTTTTCTAAAAACACACTGAACTGAAAAAAAAAATGTCATTATTCTTACGGTTTATTTTCAGCTTTGATTTGTTAAAAAAAGCAATGAAAAACACACACACTTCTTCAAATCCGGCTCTGATTCCATACATATGGGAAAACGAACAATTTTAAATAGTTTTAATGATTCATGAAGTATTGATTAATATTTTAGATTACCACTATGTTTGCCAGCATAAATTAATTTTTTTAAACTTTTATATAAAGGTCAAAAGTGTATCAGATAAAATTTAAAAACAAAAAAAAAAAAGTATTTTTCAAAAAAAAAATCCATATTTTTATTTTAATTTTAATGCCGAATTTAATAACTTCTTGACAAATAAAGTTTTATAAGAATTTCTTTTGATAAACAAGAATATTTGATCATAAGACAGTACACAAATTTTCGAATGAAATACATTTTTATTACTTTTTAAAAGATTTGATATTTACAAAGAAGACAACAGATTGTAAATGACTTTTAAACTGTTCAAGGTTATTGTATATTAGATCTGTTATGTTAACATTCGTGATTTGTCAAATATTTCTTTTTAAGTAAATTAAAGCGCTGTTCTTTTTTTGAAAAGAATTTTAAACTTTTTAGAACGTATGCGAAAAACCAAGCCTATATTTATTCTGACTTTTATATATAATTGTTATTTTTGATGAATTTCATTTAAATGTATTATTAAAATTTTTTATTCTTTTTTATTGATTTCATGATTCTATTTAATATATTTGATTGATAAAGGATATAAATTTTCTATTTCGAAACAAACCGAATTTTATAGAATTCGTTTTGTTCTGTTTTAATAAAAAAAAACAACGACCCTAAAATAAATTTTTATTATTAAGGCATACATTTGATTATAATGATATCCTATAGAATAATTATTCTCATAATTATGTGCATATTTTTTCTTATAATTCAATGTATTATAATTATTTCTATGATCATATGTACTTCAAGTTTCTAATTAATGGTGATGCAAAAATTTAAAGCAAAATACTTCGCTTCATTAAAGGGTGGTCTGTATTAAATGGAAACATACACAGTTTTCTCTTCATTGAGTAACTGCCAGCAAGACATATATAAAAGGCTGGGGAAGCCTGAGTTTCTGTTCTTTTGTTAGAAACTTCACCTGGATCATAAAGGGGAAATTTGCCTATTGTTGGGTTACTGCTGTTGAGCTACTTATATTCTGCAAATTATTAAGGATGTTTTCTGCCAGTTTGAACATAAATTGTAGAATGGGGGGATTTTTTAAGGCTTTTTCTATCCCTGCGTTTCGGTGAAACCTGAACAATAATTCAATTTAAGCTCTTCTCCGCTCTGATAGCCCAGACGGGCATTCAGAATGAATGGGACCCAGTCAGGGAGAATGGGTACAGCAGACAGGAGAGATGAATGGCCTTCTTGCATACAGCCGACCACCCCGCCACCAGATGAATGGGCTGTTCGTCGTCGGGGGAAAGACTAGAAATTCTGCATGTGAGTGAACATAGGACTCGAAAGCTTAATTGTACATACATTTTCCTGATGAGTTGAACACGGCATTTGAAATTTAGCTGCTTCTCAAGTATACCAAGTAATTCACTTTGTTTTTCCAGACAATTCATCCGAAACTTAATCAGTTGTTTTAAGTTTTGGGTGAAGATAGTTGTTTCCTTTTTTTTTCGTCATTTTATTTTCTTCCCTCGTTGCCAGCCAATATTCAATATTTGTTTATTACCTTTCTTTTCTCTCTGCAGTCTCCCCTTCAGTCTGGTTGACAGAATTTTTTATCTTTCTTTTTTTTTTAAATGAATAAAAAGTTCCAAATGAAATGATGGAGGAAATAAATACTGAGAAAAATAAGGTGTGGGAGGGGAACCCCAGATCTATAGATAAATAATCAGTGATCGCCTGTTCATCCTACCACTCCATTTTGAGAGTTACCGCAAAGTGAACTATAATGGTGCCTTCTCCTTATAGATCATGTCAGTCTTTTCTCCAACGACTTTTGCATGTCTATCTAATCAGCCAGTGACCGTTATGTTTACTGTGCAAGTATGCTTTAAAATATTATTTCATTTGTCTTGATAAAATGCATTTGTTCAAAGGTAGTTGAAATAGCTAAATTATTACTTTAATATGATTGCAGAAGGCGGTTAGTATTTTTTGAGCTAAAAACATAAAAACAATATCTACCAAGTTTTTGTTTATCCAATGAAAAGGATTACTTTTGAAAAATAACGATTTACATCAATTGTCGAATTCTGATAATGCAGTACAATTTTTATTTCCCCTCTTGAATCAAAGCCGACAAAAATGAGGAGATTTTATTTTATTTTTTCCTCAAAAGTGTCATCGTCGCTGAAGACATACACTTCCATTTTCAATAATGTCAGATTTCTTAAATTAATGAGAATATATTTCTTGATTTTTTTTTTCTAAATTAATGGAAACATTCTGAATTCCGTTATTTATAAATGGTGTTATAATATTTCAGTAAAAATTATTTGATTGCTTTTTGTTTGGTTCTCACCAGATTGAAATTAACTAAGAGCCATATTGAATCTCAATACAAGTTGAACGAGGTCGTTTTTTCTATTCTAAAATAGTCAAGAGCTACTTCTGGAATAGTATGAATAAATTGTTTCGCTT
>JAPMOQ010026707.1:2419032-2453029 GCA_026543055.1 Argiope trifasciata | reverse complement strand
CGAATACTTTAAAATTGTTGTGTCCATCCGAATTAAAAGTTCAAAGGTCCCTTCACTTTTTTACATTATTTAAAAAAAGTGTTTAGAGTAAAACAATAAAAATGAAGAGAACAAAATACTGTATATTGTTTTTTTTATCTGTTTAATCATATACAAATATATCCAAGAAAAAGAAACCCGATTAACCCACAGCGAATATATGTAAAGGTTTGTGTGTTACGATTTGCAATCTTTAACTTCTGAGGTAATCGTAATTTTTTCCTTGAATGCGTTGATTCTCAAAATGTTGCGCTGGTAAATTCTTCTCTAAAACTATAAGTCTAAAATATTTTTTCAATCTTTTTTTTCCCTACTTACTGCCTATCTACCTGTATCCTGCAGTGTACTCATCACAGCTCAGACAAAGGATCTTGATAGTGTATAAAAATTGGTTTGTTTCCATGAAATTATTAAAAATAAAATTCGCTAAGGATCTCCACGACTCTTGCTGCAAATAAAATGGTGTTCATAAAATCCCTTTTACACACTTATATATAAAGCATATTCTTTGTACAACGGAGGAGAAATTAGAACCATAGATGCGTTAAATTACGTACAGGAATTGCCTTCAAATTAGAAAACAACCGTGAAGATAAAGCTAAAAGTTCAAATAAGTGCTGTTTCTGTTATTTTTTTTTTTGTCATCACTGTAATTTTTTCAGGAGGGGCCTCTAACTATTTCAACGTCTATGGGCTTATAATGTCAAAATACGCCCTTGACCTTCTGTGGAGGGAACGATTTTGTTTTGTAGACATTCTGTGTACTTTCGTTTACTGTCGTTCATTTCTATTCAAGAAATTTATTGTCAAGAAATTTTCTTTTTGCTGAATTTTTGAAGACACCAGCTGCAAAATGCGCGAGTATTTTTAAAGTGTAGAGACAAACAAATGCAGTTTTCAAAAATTAAAAATCTTTTTCTCAGCTATTATATATATTTGTTCCTTACCATTTTTAGAATTCATTTTATAATTTTCTGTATGTGTAAATTAAAAAAAATAGCGTAATTTGTAACAAAATAATAAATAAATAATGAAAAGATAATTCTAATTTTGTGGCTTCCCATTTTCTTATTGATAATTAATTTGATATTTTTAAAAGAAAGGAAACATTTATGAATTCTTATTTAAAAATTTCCATAGTAAATAAAGGACGTAACCATTTGAATTCTCCCATTTGATATTTTCTAAAAACACACTAAACAAACCAACACACAAAAATCTGTGACATTATTCTTATGATTTATTTTCCAACATTGATTTTCTTTAAAAATCAATGAAAAATTCATAATATTTTCCAATTACTAATTTTAAAAAGAGAAAGTTTATTTTTTTTAATTTTTGCGTAAACAAAAATTATAAATGATGTTGGCTTCAATTTATGGACCAAAAAAAATTGTATCAACAGATTTAATCAAACTATTAATAGACGATCCTGTAAAATGGTCATATTTAATACTTCTTTTTATTGGTATCAAAACTTTTGTAATATGCAAAAAATGTTAATGGTATTAATTAATGATTTTTATAAATTTTTTACAAATGAATTTTTAAAAATTTCCATTAAAATACATAATGAAATGGTTTTTTAAAAATGTAACTTGTTTCTCTTGATTCTAAACAAATTTTAGCTCCCGCCTTCCTATTTATCTGAATATTTCAGCCTAATTTCTGAAAAGGAATTCACAAACATATCATAATGAACAAAGGAAGCCTAAATATTACATAGATATAAACGAAACAGAGATAAGCACATTTCTATAGTTTTGCACTTTCTTTTTGTCATTTTTATAAAACTTAATTAATATAATAATTTAAAATTTTTTTATTTCTTTTGTCAACATTGACGTGAGTTTTATTTTAAAACTTGAATTGAAAAGGAAATGAAAACATTAATTGGTAAAAAAATTTTGAAAATATTACATGGAATAAACATTAATTATTTAATAAAATTTAAGGAATAGAACACGACTTAACTAATGGCTTTAAATAATGAAAATATAGTGAAAAAATTATTGGTATAATTAAAAAATAATAACATATTTGATCAAAATAATTATTACTATAGGGAATAGTTTATTTTAAAAAACGTTTAATTATATAGGTAATTAATTTAATAATTAGCATATAACTAGACGTTTATTATTCATTTTTATTAATATTCTCTTTTAATTATATCATTACTAAATGGAATTATATGCCAAAGCGAAGGCACAAAACCACATTACAGTGAAGGCAAAAAAAAAATTAGGATCTATTTGCCAAAGCGGATGTAAAAGAACCGCTTCACACCCCTCACAGGGAAGAAAGAAATGGGTCATCAATGTCGGTGAGTTATCGCCCTTTTTATTTACTACTTGGCGACCGGCACTTGGGTCCGCCTTCTTGGTGGTAGAGTTCATTAGAACGTGGGGAAGGCGAGAAAACACCCCCACTCTTGTAAATGAGACAACTCTAAATCCAGGCCAAACGGCGAATTTTGCTCTTATTCAATTAGTGTTATCTATCATATGTTGTCGTACTTTTTGATCTTCTAGCTAATTTTTGATAATAATAGGCATGAAATTTCATAAAATCTAAGCTGCACGTACACGTTACGAGTGAAAGGGAAAATATACCTTTTATCAATACGCTGCCATCAGGTTGACAAAAACTCAAATAAATAAATTATTATTGCAAATTAAACATATAAAAATGTATTTTTAGTGTGTCTGTATGAAATGGAATAAATATGAAATATGCTTTTTTTTCCCTTCAAAAAAGAAAATGTAAAAATAAGTTTTTATGACTTTTACTGTATTTTTAATGAAATAAATTAGCTTTATTTCAGACAAATATGGTTTTATATAAATCTTTTCAATTCAAGGCTCAACGGCTAATTTGTAAAACTTAAATAATAGAAATACATCTATAAGGAGGGTCTTAATGAAATAAACAATTACATGGATATAGCATGAGCCTATAAATGAAGAACGTTTCGCTTTTATCTAGATACTCTGCTGTGTGAGTCATATTTAACATTTTTCAGTCACTGATATTGTAAATAAAAACAGATAAACTTTAATTAACTAAATCAATCTCTAAAAAGTCTTATTTATGAATATCAGAATATCACTACTCAGTAAAAGAGAGTAATTTTAAACCACTTCAACGACCGCTCCAAAGTTTGTAAAACTGTTGATTGTTATTCAAAATTTCATAAGTTTTTCAAATTTGATAGCAGAAGGCAGAAACCATCATTTATTTATTTTAAAGCTAAATGTCAAGAATATATCTCAGAATATGATTTCTTAGGGCAAAATCCTTATATAAAATGTTGACATAATATTTTTTGAATTATGTTTCTAGACCGAAACAAAATAAAATATTGTTATTCGCATCATTTAAATCCTTTGGAAAATAAAACTAATAACTGAATTTTATGATAAATCTAAGAAATTTTGGTTGAATAATTCTTGAAATATTACATAAATTATTGAAATTAGTATGTAGAACACATAACGATTCTCTTTTCAGTATCTATATTAAAATAAAATGCTTGGTCTCAGTAAGAAAAATAAAAATGAAAAGTTTTTTTATCACTTTGCAGTTTAATCATTTCCACTTTAAAGTTGAAATTTTGCAGGAGCTGACAGATAATTGGAGAGAGACATATAGTTCATTACAGGATTAAGACCTTTATAACTGAATGGTCGAATTATATGACAATCATAATTTAAACATTAAAAATATTTTGAAGTTGCTATTAAAAAGACGTAATGACTTTAAAATTACGCAATTAATATTACGTACATAATAGACTTTAATATTACGTTTTGAATAGATGTAATGACTTTCGTAAAAGACTTTATGTAACAATGACTATACAAAAGTATTTAACAGAAAATTTTAAATTGCATTAAGATAGGCGAACCTACTAGTCGCCAAAGGTGACTAGCAATAAATAATGTTACAATATTTTGTGGAAATGAGGCTAGAGCTGGAATACTTTTTCTTCCCTTTTCCCAAGCCCAAAAATGTGCTGCTCCAGCTACTGGTGTTCCAGTTAGAACAATTTAGCGAATTTAAAATGAAGATATTTATACAAATGAACAGTCATCTACGCTGGGGAAACATCGAAAGCTCCCTGAGGCTCGAAATTCAATATTGGACAATTTTGATCTGTGTGTTCTTCGAAATATTGTAAATGAGTTTTATGCAAGCAACAAAATCCCATATTTATCTCGATTGCTTCCCGTGTTGAAAGGATAAATTTTCCATGGAAACGAGGAATTCTATGGAAATACCTCTATATTGCATGTTTTCAGTACAAACGCTGCAGAAAACAGAGACAGATCTTAAAGGATCGCACAACGTAGCTTGGCGATTTCGTTTTCTTAGGGAAATGAAAAAATTCTGAGAAGCAAAAAGAAATATTATTTATATAGATAAAATGTGGATGGACAGCAATCTTTCCTTCGAAAAATGTTGGAGAGATGAAAAAATTGGCGTTACTATGAAAGATAGCTCAGATCATCTTCTGATTGTGGTTCATGCTGGATCAGAATCTGGTTTCGTTTGAAATGCCGGATTAATATTTAAAGCTGGATGTGTTAACTGGAGATTATTACGGGCAGATGAACTTAGATAATTTTAAAAAATGGTTAGCTGAGAAGCTGTTGTCGTATATTCCAACGAATTCGGTAATAGTTATGAATAATGCTGCTTATCACACAAAAGTGCTAGATCATGTATCCACAAAAAGCTCACAAAAGGATAGAATGTGTGCCTGGTTTGAAAAAAAGCAAATCCTATTATAATAAAAAAAAAGGGGAAAATTTCAGTTACGTGAACTGGTTACTGCAAATGCAAGTGGCGAAAAAAATTCATTGATGAAACTCTAAAAGAACAAGGGCAGGATGTTTTGAGACTTTCCCCACACCGCTGTGACTTAAACTCAATAGAATTAATTAGGGCGAATATTAAACTTGACGTGCGAGAGAGAAGTGCAACTTGCAAGAGTTTGCAGAGTCTTGAAAGTTTTGTGTCGCTTTTAAAATTCATATTCTTAGCTTGTACGAAGAGAATGTAAATGCTGAATAAATATAATAAGAAGTTTGCATCTGGAACACAAAACATTCCTTAGCAACTGATTGATATTTTATAAATGATATTAAAATGAAACCAGTGTACTTTTCCTTTTATTATACTTCTTTTCTCAAATATCAAGGTTCATTTAACTTAGTTTCGGTTTTTTAAATTTTACTTTAAAAGGTTGATTCTAATTGATGCACTTGATTTCAAAATTTAAACATTTCAAAGTTAAAAAAACAAACATTAGCTTTATTGATTTCAATTTCATTTTTATGTCCTTGAAAGAAAAGGGGGGAAAAAAAAAGAGACTTGAATAGACATACGAGTTGTCGAGATCTAATGGTGCAGAAAAATAGCAAAGATTTGTTTCGAAATGTTAGATGGATTTGGTTCATTACAAATCATTGAGGAAAAAGAGATCATTAAAGCTTATAAAATATTTTTTATTTAAAAAAACACATTTTAAACCCAAGAGGCAAATAGAATAAATCTAACAAAAATTTTATTTCATTTGCATCCCTTTGGTAAAAAAATTAACAAATATTAATTACATTTTACCAAATCATATTGAACATTTTGCATTAGGATTCCGAGAAATGACATTCAGTAACAAATTCATTAACCTTTTCTTTATTCTACATATCACATAACCATTCTTTATTCCAGCAATTTTGTGACACTACATTTTAAATTAATTTTCATTTCAGAATATTCTCTTTCTAAATTAGTTTTGCTTTTCATACAGGTTGCAGTTTTGTAAGACAGTTACCATGTTTTAAATTATTATTATTCTTAATGATGAAAAATTATCCAAAAACTATCTAGGAAATTCAATAATACCATTCTTTTCAGTTTGAAAAAGACAATAAATCAAGGGTAAACTCTCTTAAAAGATGTACATTTTGTGTGGTATGTTAACTGTCGATCAATAACCTACGGAATTCGTCAATTGTCTCACTGAAATGATAAATACAAAAAAGGGTAAAAGCTAACGATTGCCGGTTGGTAATCATAGTAATAATATCCCCTGATCCCACATGATGAGAGCGTAGCCAAGTGCCAACTTCTGGCGAACTTACACGCCAGTTCTTTGTTTAAAGGGACGAATGTGTTTTTAAATCCAGATTTGCATCCACCAACGCAGTTTTTCTCGTCATGTGGAGGGCTGTGGTGATATCTTAATAAGACAGATAACATCTACGGGAGATGAGCATGCTTTTGTCCTGTGGTATGTTACTGGCTTACAAACCCAAAGGTCCCAGGTTCTATCCTGAGCCAACATCAAATTCCCACAGGGCGGTTTAAAATCAGTTTACCTTACGTACCCAAATTATATATATATATCTATATATATACAATCATAAAATTATTAAAACAATGAAAAGCCATTTCTTGGTCAACAAAAATTTGAAAACGAAACCAACTAGGTCAAAATCAAAATTAAAACTCAATTCAAAATTACATGCTAAAAGTTCACAAAATGAAAGGTAAATGAAAAAGAACCAATTAATGAAACAAATCCAAAATACTATAATTAAAGAATTATTTAAACGAAACCAAAACCGGAATCGAAACTAAAAATCCTTACTGATTCAAACAAGTTTAAGAATTAAAAAAGTTTTTTAATCAATCATTGTATTTGGAGAGCGCAAATGCTGCTACAACTAAAATACAAATGAACCTAAATTAATTAAAAAAATAAGCTAAGCAAAGAATAACACAACCGAAACAAAACTATAATCAATAGAAAAAGAATCCGGCCTGAAAACTTCGTCAAGGGCCACTTTCAAGCAAGGATTCCAAATAAGAAATTTTTTCTGTGAGACATCGGTGGACAGTGGTAAAAAGTATTGACACCTCGTGATCCGAAAATCCCCCGAATATTACGCCAAAAGAGACATACCAATTTAAACAGCAAAAGACAAAAACAAAACAAAACATTAAAAAGCATCTCCAAATGAAACAAAAATATATATTAAAAGTAAAACTACATAAGAAAATTCAACCACAATTAACTCAAATTAAGAAAACAAAAAGTGATAAAGACCTATCCGCCACAAGAACAACTACCGTTCTTCCTTTCTAACAATAATACTACAGTGTAAATAAAGATAAATGTAGTTTATGAGCGCCATCTATTTCATTAATATTTCATCATTTCTTTTTTTATTAAAATATTGATATTGCAGTCGTTTTGGGGAAAATCATTATTGTTTAAATTTTTAATAAAACTATTTGTTGCTTTTATAAAAGAAATTTCGTTATTATAAAATGATAAAACAATAGTAGGTATTTATGATAAAAGAGACGAATTCAAATTTAATATAATTAAACTCTGTAATTATCACTCTAATCTTAACTCTAAAATTTTCAAAAATTTAATTTTCTCACAATTCAATAAAATTAAAATAATTTGTAATAACAATATTTTAATAAAAAAAGAAATGATGAAATATTAGGGAAATAGATGGCGCTCATAAACTACATTTATCTTTATTTACACTGTAATATTATTATTAGAAAGGAAGAACGGTAGTTGTTCCTATGGCGGATAGGTCTTTATCACTTTTTGTTTTCTTAATTTGAGTTATTAATTGTGGTTGAATTTTCTTATGTAGTTTTACTTTTTATATATATTTTTGTTTCATTTGGTAATGTTTTTTAATGTTTTGCTTTGTTTTTGTCTTTTGCTGTTTAAATTGGTATGTCTCTTTTGGCGTAATTTTCGGGGGATTTTCGGATCACGAGGTGTCAATACTTTTGACCACTATCCACCGATGCCTCACAGAAAAAATCTCTTATTTGGAATCCTTGCTTGAAAGTGGCCCTTGACGAAGTTTTCAGGCCGGATTCTTTTTCTATTGGTTATAGTTTTGATTCGGTTGTGTTACTTTTTGCTTAGCTTATTTTGTTTATATATATATATATATATATATATATATATATATATATATACAGATTTTGCTATCCTTAAATCCGTTTGGCTCGTTTTACCTGTATATTGGTTGTGCATGGTATGAGAGGAGATGACGATGCACACACAATGATCAGTCCTTCAGTAGACGACACAACACAGATGACGTTTATTTACAGGACAACACAAAGACGACAAATATTTACATCACAAATATGTACAGGAGACAACTATACACAGCCGAGACGAACACACAGGACAGAGCACAGCAGTACTCTACTGCAGATAGTATCTCACAATAGCAACAGTAGTCGACAGGTAAAAATTCTGTAGTGACAATGTCCACAGCTCATAAAGCGGCCAGACAGGTTTCAGGCAGGAGAGGGAATCTTTAAGGGATTCTGTCTACCCTCACGTAGGTCTCTCCGTAACAGGCTGAAACTATTCCTCTGTCTCTTCTTGCCTTTGCTGCCGACTCACTACTTCGCGCAACGGGACTACTCTTCAGTTCAGGACAGCTCCATTCCTGACGACGACACAACGGGCTACGGCATACGACACAGGCTACGTCTGAATATGCCACACAGCAGTCCACCGTTCCGGACTCCTCAGTTCAAGACCTCTCTATTTAGGTCTACTCGGTCGGCCACCGCCGTACTTCGTTCAGCTTCCAAGACTTCTCTTTTCAGACATTCTCGGTCGATTGATTACCAGACCATTCAGCTTGTCTTCTCTCTTCTCCATTGCAACAACTGACCGTTCATCTTCGGCTATTCCTTTTCAAGACCTTTCTATTCAGGTCTTCTACTCTTTCGATGGATTCCACTACGCAGAATGACTTCCTTACATAGTGACGGAAGGCGGAGCTAAACCTTCTGGACCAATCAGGAGCATTTTGGATGTATCTCTGCTCCTAATGGACGAATCGGGAAAATTCTCGATGTTTCGGGTACTTTCCACTACACACACACACACACACACACACACACTCATGCCCAAAATTAAGGACATGAAAATGTTTTTCAAAATAATTTTAAATGGCTACCAGTAAAATTTAAATAAATTATATTTTATATATTGTGAAGGACAGGTAACACGATATTAACCTATGTTATGGGAAAAAATCTTGTTTAACATTATTTTTTGAGGAACTACTGAAATTAGACCGTTTATGTATCTGGGATTTTTAATTGCAATTTTGTGAATTTGCATTAAAACAAAAAAATTTAACCTGTTTCCAGTGAGAATACGTTTTCATAATCGTTTAGACGACTCCTTGGAGAACTGTGGGCAGACTTGAAGCTGGGAAGTCTCAAGCGGAGGTGGCATAATGGTTACAAGTGGCACCGAAAGTGGTATCCAAGTTGTGGAATCAATTCCAAACAAGTAATACGGTAACCAGGTAGGCCGGACAAGGCAGTCACAAAGCAATGACATCTGCACATGATAGCTATTCGGCATTAAACACACGACGGCATAGGCTGACAACGGCTCCTCAACTTCCTCGTGACCTTGCTGCTGCGTCTGGAATAGGAATTTCCAGACAAGCAGTTCACAAACGTCTAGCAGAGAGGGCCCTTTATGCCCGACGACCAGTTGAATGCGTCCCTTTGATTGCATCCAACAGAAAAGCCCGCTTGTTGTGGTGCTGAACACATCAGCCTTCTGCATAGCAAGAATGGGAGCGTGTCCTTTTCAGTGATAAGTCGAGATTTACCACACAGAGTGACACTCGTCGAATCTTCATCTAGAGAGAGTGAGGTGCTCGCTATCATCCCTCCTACACATAAGAAATCGACAGATTTGCTGGCAGCGGAATCCTTGTCTGGGGTGGCATAATGTTGGACAGCCCTACACCACTGCACGTCTTCGATGCGGGTACTATCAATGCACATCATTATAGGGATAAGATCCTTAAAATCTATATGAGGTTGTTCCGGAGTGCTTTTGGCTCAGACATCAAGTTTATGGACGATAAAGCGCTTCCACACAGATACCAGATCATTGATGATTTTCTTGAGGAAGAGGATATTCGACGTATGGACTGACCCTCGAGTTCTTCGGATCTAAATCCTACTGAATATGTTTGGGATGTTCTCGGAAGAGCCATTGCACATCTTAACCCCCCTCCTAATACTGTCCAAGAGTTCAAAACCATGCTTTTGGAAGAATGGGCTTTGTTGCCCCAAGCATTTATTGACATTATCATAAACAGTATAAAAGCTCGCTGTGAAGCTTGTATAGCAGTGCAGAGTGGTCACACTCCATATTAGACAAACTTTTCCGGCGATAAATCTTTATCTCTGATTTATAACGTAACACTTTTTGATATACTCTGTTTCTTAATCCCCAATTAAAATATGTTTGTGTGTATGTGTGTGGTTTAAAAGTTAACTTAAACTGAATTAGTTTCTAAACTTTTATTTTGATTTAGCCCATATTAATTTTATTCTAAAAATATTTTCTTATTTCTTGATCCGATTCCACGTTATCCACTTTATAAATTCAAGAAATGCTTTGTAAAGTTGTTTAGTAAGCGATTCCCATGGTGCGAGTGATTGATAAAAGTTATTGTCCTAAACAAATAGTTTTATAAAAAGATTCCTGTGTTTTCCCTGCTTAGAAGTGCAAAAATCCCTACGAGAAACTTAATAGTCCATAAGCACTGTAAACAAGATTTTCCTATCAAAATAAGCTGTTTAAGACCCTGGATAAAATGTTCGATAGCTTTCCCTCATTTTTCGGTCTGTCAATGCCTGTGATGTGGGGGGTAGTTGGAGAGCGCCTAGGCTCAGAAGCCTTTAATCTCTCGTTCAGTTGAAATGATTATAAGTGACAAACAAGTTTTGTTGAGCATAATTGTTTTCAATGGGTAGAGAAGAATTAAAATTTAGGTGGCCTTATTACTAGGTACATCACATTAAAAGTAAAGAAGAAAAAGAAAATAAAGGTGAAACACAAGTAAATTTTGCAAGATTAATTATTAAGTTACGTCCTAATTATTAAATTGGCAGTTCGGCGGGGAGATAATCATATTGGATATTTGGTGAAAAGACAGGATCAAGCTAAGAGGAGTATCAAGACATCGGTGTTTTTAGTTGGTGATAGGGGGTTTGACCGCTTCCGCCAGCACCATCAATTTTTCCCAAACGTTGTCAGTTTTTTTTTTCATTGCTTTTAGGGTTCCTGGAATATCTTTTACTACTCTAAAAAATTTGATTTAATTCGCTGGCTAACGCCAGGACTTCTTGGATATTTCCTCTAGGGGGAAGCACTGAGCTTCTTTCCTTAGTTGATTTGTTATTTTCTGCGCCATCCCTCACCAGGGGAGGGAGAGGTAGCCTCGTCACTCGCTGCCTGTTTATTTTCTTCGCCGGAGCTGCTTTTGTTCTTTATCGCGTTTGAGCAGCTTAATCCTGGTCTGGTTATTCTACTTACCTTGGAGTACTTTGGGCATCCTTTATAACTAACGGTGTGGGAGCCCAACACTGCTACCTCATATTTTCCCTTATTTGGGCATTCCCTAGTAATGTGGTTTCCAGTGCAGATAGCACAACTGGGTTTTAATTTACAGCCCTTAGATCCGTGGTTCCTCAATTGGAAATTGAAGCATTGATAATTTTGCTTAGTTGCATATTTCTCTACTTTAACTATAAAATACATTAAATTATTCAATTTAGAGATGCCCTGGATATTTTCTGATTTTAGTAAATGAATCTGAAATATTGGGAGGGGGTCTCTAGTTTTATACTTTTTTAATTGATTAACTCTATCGACACGGAATCCTCTATCAGTGAGTTCGGTTTTTAGTTCCTCTAGGTCGGTGTTAATGGGCAGTCCCTTAATGACAACCTTAATTGGTTTTTCTGCTCTCTCCGCAGTTACAAAATATTCATATTTTTGGTCGTCAAAAAATTTGATAAGTTTCCTGATGTCATCTGATGATTCGAGAAAAACTTTAACAAATTCACCTGCATTTTTGGCATTACAATTAATTTGGTGCTCAGTGTTCAGCTTTTTAAGAATTTCCCTAACTTCAGCGTCTCTCCATAACATAATGGGCGGTATTACGGGTTTAATTTCGTTATTTAGGTCATTATTTGTGATTGAGTTTAATGCCTCATATTTTTTACTAGTTTTAATTGGTGCAGTAACGACTACTTTTTTGTTAGGAGGGGAATCATTAATTGCTTTATTACTGCGCTTTCTCTTAGGAAATTGGGATTCATCATAGCTTTTTTCTTTAGCCTCATTCTCATCCGTAATTATTACTTCCATTTTATCTTCCCCCATGGGGATAGCATTTAGTTCCTTTTTATCTTTGATTGCTTTAGTTGGTTTAATTATTTTTAATCCGCTTTTGCGTTCTCGGGGAGTATCATCTTTGTAATATTTTTTCTTGGTAGTACCAAGAGCAACTACTTCTTCCTCGAACAATTTAAACAATTTCTTAGAACTGATTCCTGCTTTTTCAAGTCTATTTTTAATTTCTGCGCACTTCTCATCAATTTTTTTTTAAATCCTGAATTCTAGGGGAAACGCTCAACAAAAGAGTTTGCCACTCACCCATTTCTACTACTATCTTTGGCAGCAGCTCTGCTATTTCATACATATTAAAACTGGAAATGCGCAGACACAAGAATGCGGAAATGAAGATTTACTGCCAAGTTTTCAGCCAAAAATCAACATTTTAAATCAAAATTATCAAGTGGACTGATATATAAAAGAGTAAATGGTTCCTGAAACATAATTATCAAAAGTTCCATTTAAATAATTTACTTTGAATATGAAATAAATTAATTACTAATAGTACTAACTCAATAATTCCACCAGAATTCCATTGGGAAGCAAGCCCATCTCGATTTTTATTCAATAGCGGATTTTGGATTTCTCAGTCGTAGGCAATATACAGAATAAGACCTCTTTTTCTGATAAATTGGTCAATTTAATTTTATATTTATTTTGTTTAGATTAATCTTTTTTGTTTCATTAACTTAATAGAAATGCATTTCTTTTTATTATGACACTCGCTTTCTCTCTATGTATGTATGTGCATGTATATACACTGAAGTGACAAAAGTCATGGGATGACTGTTAATATCGTGTCAGTCTTCCTTTTGCCCGGCGAAGTGCAACAACTCGACGTGTCATGGAGTCCAGAAGTCGTTGGAAGTCCTCTGCAGGAGTATTGAGCCATGCTGCCTGTATAGACGTCCATAATTGTGAAAGTGTGGATGGTGCAGGAGTTTGGGCACGAACGGACTTTTCGATGATGTCCCATAAATGCTCGATGGGATTCATATCGGGCGATCTAGGTGGCCAGATCATGCGCTGGAATTGTCCGGAATGTTCTTCAAACTAATCGCGAACAGTTCTGGCCCGGTGACATGGCGCATTGTCATCCATAAAAATCCCATCGTTGTGTGGGTACGTGAAGTCCACGAATGGCTGCAAGTGATCTGCAAGCAGCTGAACATAACCATTTCCAGTCAATGATCGGTTCAGTTGCACCAGAAGACCGAGTCCATGCCATGTAAAAACAGACCACACCATTATGCAGCCACCACCAGCTTGAACAGTGCCTTGCTGACAGTTTGGGTCCATGGCTTCGTGGGGTCTGCGCCACACTCGAACTCTACCATCAGCTCGTAACAACTGAAATCGTGACTCATCTGACCACGCCACGGTTTTCCACTGGTCTAGGGACCAGTCGATATGATCACGAGCCCAGGAGAGTCACTGCAGGCGATGTCGTGCTGTCAGTAAAGGCACTCGAGTCGGTCTTCTGCTGTCATAGCCCAAGGAAGACAAATTTCGCTGCACAGTCCTATCGGACACGTCCCTCGTACGTCCCACATTGATTCCTGCAGTTATTTGACGAAGTGTTGCGTGTCTATTAACATTGACCATTCTACACAGACGTCGGTGGTCTCGGTCGTTAAGTGCAGGTGGTCGCCCACTGCGCTGTCCATGATGGATGTGATGCCTGAAATTTCATACTCTTCGCACACTCTTGATACTGTGGATCTCGGAATGTTCAATTCACTAACGATATCCGCAATGGAATGACCCATGCGTCTAGCTCCAACTAACATTCAACGTTCAAAGTCTGTTAATTCTCGTCGTGCCGCCATAAATCACGAAAAACCTGTTCACATGAATAACTTGAACATAAATGAAAGCTCTGGATAAGGATGTGGTTGACGGAGCGCCTAGCCCATCGGTGGGGCTTGACCTCCGTTACTGATAACTTGAATAAAGCCTGGCTGTCGATAAATGGCGTGACCATCTGCGATAGAATATGATAGTACGCAAGAGAAGAGGCCGAAGGCACAAATGAGAGTAAACTGAATTGTGCTAGTGTGGACTGAGGAGTAGGGAGGTCGTGAGCCAATGGGAAGAGCAGGATTGTGGAGCAGACTTGTAGAGGCCAATCAGCGTGCAGGAGAATATCATCAGTAGCTACGAGTCGGAGAGACGAAGGTTTCGAATGTAAATACAACTAGAGGAAGAAAAGCACCGGGGCTGGGGGGGGGATCAGGCACGATAGTCTATTGTACGTGGAGGGCGAATCAGGACAGCTTCTAATCTAGCAGGGCGTTGATTAAGATAAGCTTCCTTTCTTCTTTGTCGGTGGTGTTCCGGAGTTTCTTAACAGCGTTAAGAATACCTGGGAATTCTTTCAGGAGGTTTTTGATTTCTCGGAGCGCTGTCAGGGTTTCTCTAAAATCTTCAATTTCTATAGGGGTGTTTTCTTTTGATTTATAGGAGGTTGAAGGCCGAGTAGTTTCAGGTTCCGTTGGGTACGTATCTCCTGTTTTGGGTTCTGCTTATTTCTTGGTAGCTTCCGCATAGGATCTCTTGTGCGTGGAAGTTGAACTGATTTTGGGGTATTTCTTACACCCCCTCCAGGAGGCCAGGTGTCCTATCTCCAGGCAGTTAATACATTTAGGCTCCTATATTCTGCTTTTGATTTCGCATTTCTGGGTGGGGTGATTGCCATCACATTTGATGCAGCGTGGATTGCATTTGCAATTCCGAGCGCTATGGAAGAATCTGGCACAATTGTAACACATTGTGGCTTTATTCTGCTTTCTGTAGGTTTCTATTTTTATCATTACATGGAAGAGGGATTTAAGGTTATAAATGTTTTGATAATTACCTGACTTCTTAACTTCTGCGAGGAAAATTGGATGTAGGGTGTTATTGCGAAAGTTTCTAAGTTGCGAGATCCTGTCGATCTTGTAGTTCATCTCTTCAAGTTTTTTCTTTATATCTTCTTTTTGCGTGCTTCCGGGGAGTCCTTTGATTACAATTTTGATGGGGCGTTCAGATGGGTCTTCAGAGATGATGTATTCTTTATGTTTTGAGTCTAGTAAATTAATGATTTCTGTTCTTGCCTCTTCACTTTTCGGGGATATTCTAATGAAGTCGTTGGAGTAGAGATTTTCTGTGTCGGGGAATTTTCTACATATCTCTTGGAGGATGAGATTATAATCTGACGACATCCTCATATTTATTGGGGGGATCCTTCTGGTGACGGTTTCTTGTTGCTGCGAGAGGGCTTGAAATTTATTGGAGATATTTATTTCCTGGGAATCTTGGGAATTTATTCTTTTCGCCATGTGCCTTTTATCAACTTCCTGGAACGGCTGCTCGACTTCCATATTAAATTCTGAGGCTGCATAGGGATGATTTTTGAAATTATTGAAGGGGCATGGGACGATTTCGCACAATTCTTCTTCAATTTCTTCTATTTTAGTTGTAACTTCTTTATATTTCGTCAACTCGTCTAGGTATGCAGTGGTGTGTTCCGATTTACTGTCTTTCATTCTTTCTAATTTGTTGAGGGAAATTGTGGAATCATTCTGTAGAAAGAAGAGAGTCTTTTCTTTTTCATTAATGAATTTGCATAGATTAATGTTTCCATTATGAGGTTGGCAGTCTCTTAAGATGCATGGTTTTGCATTTTTTAGCTTTTCTTCTAGATCAGCTTTCAATGGAGTATAGTGATTAACTACTTCTTGGTGATTGAAATACGATGTTTCACTATCATATTTGCCTGAGAGATAATAATTTGCTTTTTTAAGTGAATTGTACATCATCTTAAGTTCATTACAGTGAGCTACTACTTTTTTCATATACTCAGTTTTGTAGAAGAAATCTGAGTACCTCTTCGAATTGCTTGAGTTACTGCTTGGCGATTTGCTGCACAGTCCTGAGCGTCCGTCTCCCTCCATGGCTGGAGACTGAATGGATCTACCTGGGCGACACAAATGAAAGCTCTGGAAAACGAACTGCGCATTTATACTTTTTCGCTGCGATACTACTGCCATCTGTATATTTGCATATTGCTATCCCATGACTTTTGTCACTTCAGTATATATATATACATGTAAAAAGTTTGCAGTACAAGGAGTTCCTATACTCTTAATAATAATAAGAAGAAGAAGAAGAAACCACCTAATTTTATTTTAGCTGAAAAGTTTTGTTTTCATTGAAGTTTAATTGCTTTCACTTTAATTAAAACTTCAGATTTTAAGGAAACTGACAGAAGATTAGAGAGATATACAATGCAGTAAACAAAAAAATCCAAAGATCTTGTGTTGGCATGAGCAGTATAACATTAATTTTTGGTATTTACAGATATTTTGGTGCTGATACTATTAAGAAACCAAGTTACACAAGGTATTTAACAGAAAATTACCGCGAATATTAATTCCGACAAATCAACTGTTCGCTAAAGACGGCTAATCTAGTAATTTATATTAAATGACATACTTTTTAAATTATTGCTTATTTTTTACTTATTTTTTTGTTCAGTAAACTTTAGTTTCCTATTTTAGTATTTTAAAAATTTTAATGTAACCAGTTGACTCTCATATAATTTCTTCCGTGATTTTTTATCCGTTTGTGCTCATTGAATAGCATTTTATTTCACTTGATAAATTTGACATTATTATATAATTTATCACATAACATCAAAATCATGGTTTTTAATATGTACCAATGCACAGTTATGAAAATAAAAATTTACTCTTATACCCTTTTTAATCTAGAAACTAAATATTTCATTAACGGCCAATTGTATGTTTTCAGCCTCAAGCAATCATTTTATGTTTGCTAATAACATGAGTTTAAAATAATCCTTTACCTGAAATCTTTCCATCAGTAATTAATTGTGGTTGGGGGCTCTTAAAAGCTCCTAAAGAATTAAATGCAAAAACTGTAGTAAGTAAACATGTTTTACTTTTTCCTGTATATAGAAAAGTAAGTGCAAGGGAGCAAATAAATATGAGTATAACAGCAAGTTTGTTATAATTTCAATTTTAATGCAGTTGTACATCATAATATCTTTTCACTAGCTATTTTTTCATTGTAAAATCAAATTAATTTCTTCCTTATTTTTGCGAACCCAAAAGAATATATACACTCAATTAATTATAAAGCAGCAGTAATATTAACCCATAGAAAAAATGTTAAAAAAATATTCCAACCCTAAGTCCTTCTACGGTGAACTTACAGAATAGTGCAGCAGAATAAAATTTATTAATGACAAAAACAATAAAAAACTTTACTACTGTAAAAATCTTTTTTTTTCCGGAGATTGCGAGAAGCAAGCACAGTATTCGCAAAATTTTAATGAATACTATAAAGAAATTTGTACAATAAAAATTAATTAAAATGCAGATCAATTTATGAAGATTTTAATTCATTAATGGTTATAAATTATTCTAATAATAACATTTTTTCGATATTATGAAATCAAATTTGTTCTACTTAATCTTAAAAATGCACAGACGCACAGAATTATAGCAAGACAAGAAATAAATTCACTCAGTATAAAAATATATACATATTTTTTTTATTCCTTCAAGAATTAAATCTTTTTCACTAATTTCGAGAAATAATTTTCTAATTTATTATAATAAAAAGGATTTTAGAATTTTAAACATTTTCAAACAATTCAAAACATTGACACCTTTAATTTGTGACAACTAGACTTTTATCAAAGCAAAAAATAAATAAACATTTTTTTACATACGTTTAATGCAGTGTTTTATGAAACAACTGAATAAACAGCGTTACATGAAATGATTACCAATTGCTATGTTTTGAAACTACAAGGCACTTTCAATTTTTCTCAGAAATCGAAAAAGGAAGGATATATATATATATATATACACTCAAAATATTTTTTAAGAATATAAAAAGCCTATAAAAGATTATACAATTAGTTATCCTTAGAATAATCCATTGTTTGAACGATTCTTCCTAATTGTATTGAAAAAATAAATGGTTTCTTTTTAAAAACGATCTATGATATCACATCCATAAAAGTATGTATTTTGTATGAGAAGTATTTGCACAATAACAATTAGTTCAAAACATATTTAACAAAAAAGAATACAAGACATCTTTGTCATATAATACGTGGAAACTAAGCAACTTAAAGAAAGAAATTTTCTTTTTATTAATATGAAATTGATGATTCTCTGGTTAATGTACCATGAAACCTCATGATAAACACTAGACAATGCTTCGTTATTAAAAACAACAGAAATGAGATAGAATTATCAAAAACTGTAACAACAAACGTAAGTAAAATGAATCTCAAGTTTCCTCAGTATTGATACTTTTACCTTGAAATATTATATATATATGTATATAATATTTCAAGTAATTAGAATCGTAAATTAGAATTCACCACTCCCATCAATGAGCGGTGTTTGACAATGGTCAATCCTGTAAAGATTATTTCTAATTGTCTGAGAAATAACCAATCGCATTTTTTTCGCAGGCGCCATCTATTGGTGGAATATAGAACTATAGTGAATTTTTTTTAAAATTCAGTTTTTCAAAAAAAAAAAAAAAGCTTTATTCCTACAAATAATTGATATAAATTGATTTGAAAAAAAAAGTAAGATGTAAACTAAAATAGATAAGTTAAGTCAATCATTCATTATTTAAACCAGCAAATTAAATATTAATTAAAATTATAAATTATTTTAATACTAATTAATAATATTTAATTGATCGATATAACAAATATTTAAAAATAACAATAGCAAAACTATTTGTTATTCAAAAAATTGTGGATTTTGCATCTCTAGAGAATAGCTGGGTTCGCACAGTAGGTCGTGAATGGGAAATAGTTGGATCCGTCTTGGGCTATTTCGTTAGATGATCCGTTCTTTCGTCTAACGAGAATCTGCGTTCTAGAGCAACTTACATTACCATCTCGCCGCCATGAAACCGAATCTGATGTATGACATCTATTTATACTCAGAATTGCTTTAAGTAATCTTAAAATTTTTGTGAGACATATCCCATTAGTAATCACAAGGTCAAATATTAGAATTTTCTTAACTTAGGAAATTTTTTCTAACATTTGTGTAAGTTAAAGCATGTATTACAAACATATTTATCATCCAAAGCATGAAGTCTACATTATAACAGATTCATTTTGTTTATAAATATGTGAAGTAATAAGTCTAAAGCATTATTAACATAGAGGAGAGGTCTAAATTCATGTTAAGATATTTTATTTATTAACGATTTCCGGTTTTTACAATTTAAGGGGAAAATTTGCTATTGACTAAATTTTACAATACTTTATTCCAAGAAAATTTGTGCACTGCATGATTACTTGTTTTGAAAGATAATTTATACAATTTAATATCCTTTTCATCATAATAGAACTATATGCAACTATGATATAGTTGCAAATAACATATGTTTGAATATGCTGTTTGCTTTAAGGAATGTAAATGGAGAGAAATGTTTTAGTATTTTCCGTTTTGGGGATTTCGCGCTAGTATTTCTTTTATATTATATCATTGATAGATATTGTTAACTATTCGGTCAGTTATTTTTAAAATGATTGTACTGAATAGTGATAACTGCATTTTAAGAAGTATGTGAAAATGTACTGAAATTTTCTAAGCATCAATAATTTTTTAGATTTTGATATATTTCTATATTTTTAGCTTCTTTGACTTTAAGAAGATATTTATGTATATGAACATTATAGATAAAAAAAAATTCAATGAGCAATAGCAATAAAATTAAGAATGAATTCATTTCTCCAAAATTTTAGATCTTTATCAAATTTATTATGAATTTTTTTTTCTTTTATTTATTAGAACTCTGTCTGAGTGAATGTCAATAGATGCACATTAACTCAAGATGTTACCAGGTAAGTGGTTAGAATTTAACCTATTTTTCTTCAAAACATAGATATGTATAAAATTTTGAATTAAATCTTGACAAGTTCACTGTTTCATGGTTTGTATATTCATGCTTGAAGTTGACTGTTTTATAAGTGTTTTATGAGAGAAAAATTTTAGGAATAGAGTTAAATTATAAATTATGAATTGTTGATGAAAATCCTTTTAGAAATTTTATTTCATAAATTAGTATATACAGTAATCATCAGCTATTCAAAAAAAAAATTTCTAGCTAAAAAATGATTCATAAATTTTTAAATACACATAATGGACTTACAATAATCTTATTTAAAAAAATAATATCTGTATTGCATTCCATTTAGAAATAATTTTAAATTCAGTTCATGAATGCCAGTCAATCACATTAAAAAAGTTAACTTTTTGCTCTCAGCATGAAAAGTTTTGGTGGAAACTTCCAAGATTCATATTCTTTGTTAATATTAAGTGTATTTAAATACTTAACAAATAGAAGTGGAAGTTCGCTTCTGAAGAGCAGACAATTTTTTGGTAACTGACTGATATTTTAACTGCAGAATAACCAATATGTACTTTTCCATCTGCTTGATTCCATATCTAAAATTTTCCAGGGTTCTACTTAATTACTTTTATTGATTTCAATTTTATTTTTGAAAGCTTAAAAAAACTTGCCTCTATTCAAACCAAGACTTCATTGTTTTATCCCATGTAATTGATGTCATATTTTAAATATTTCAGACTTGAATTGTAGTATTTTAAAACAGAAACTGCCTTTTAATTGCTTCTTAAAAGCAGAAATGACAGAGTGAAAGGAGAGCTTGAAATATATGAAGTAAAAAATAAATAAATAAAATGCCCCTAGCAAGTAAATGATGAAGTTAGAGTAAATCTGGAAGAAAAAAAAATTAAAGCAATGGTACAAAATTTATTATAAGAATGAAAGAAATAGAAAAACAGCTATATTTACTCCTTAATAGATTATGTTCCAATCTCAGAAACCATTCTTTCACATGAAAGAATGTTCTGAAGGAAATGTGGAACATTTGCTTTTCCAAACTCTTCAAATAAAAAGAAATACTGGTATTTAAATTTGCAAAGAAAGGAGGCATTTTAAACAATATTACTAGTTTTTCAGTCTCTAGTTTGACCTCACACCAAACTTTCACAAAATCTAAAGGATTTTTATATTGATGACAGAATATCATCTCAAGGACTAGGCTTAAAAGATTTCATTTTTTGCTGGAAAAATAGGCAGAGAGAATGTAGATTTTTTTTAGAAACCCTGAAAGATAACATTTAATTTCGAGTCCAAATTAAAATGTTTTATAAAGATTGTAGTCTGTGACGAAGAAAAAGAAATATGTGTGAATGGTGAATTTAAAAGCTACCCTATGTTAAATAGAATATATGCAAATGATTTTCTATTTCATGAGCCATTCACCTGGAAGGAAAGTATCAATGTATTTCAATGTCTTATAACAACCATTGAACTGATGGTTCAGCTCAGAGTTGCATAAATGATTTAAATATCAGATTACCTGCATTTCTTCAACATGTGAAACAAAAGCTGTCACTAGAGTTTAATACCAAATGGTTTAAAATCTGAAAAGCTAATATTGCAAATTGATTTTGCAAGGCACTTTAGTTACATCCTAAACATATTTTTACTAGGACTTTTAAGGCAATGAAGTTAAATGGCATATTATTGGCCCTTCTGATGGCAATGGTGTATGGAATTGGTTGGCAGATAAAGCATTCAGCATAGAGGCAAATGCTTAGCAGGAAATTAATGATTAAAAATGTTTTAAACTTCTATAATGCAGTAAAAGAAATGCATAAAAATCCAAGTTATTCTTGTTAAAGGAGTGGATATAAGCATTTTAAAAGATAGATACAAGATTTTATATTACTTTGGCCATTCCTAACATTAAAAAAAATGCATTATTTCAAAATAATAGAGGAAACACTTTCTACAGTCAACACAGTCAAAGTACAAATACCTATAAATCATTCTCAACTTTCAGAAGGGGGGGAGGGGAATATTCTTAATAGAATCAAACTAATAAAAATCTGTATTTAATCATTCATTTCTAACAATTAAAGTATTTATTGCTTTTTGCTATACTGTTTTGAATTTTTTTTTCTCCTTAGAATGCTTAGAAAATTTAAGAATGTCAGTCAATTACCAGTTTGATGTAATTGCTATCATTCTTTATTGTAATAATATTTTGGAATTTAAAGGCTTTATGTGGAAAACTTTTTAGTTATTCTGCAAGATCTTAATGTAACTATTTAAACTTCGTTTTATTTTCAGATGGTTCTCTTATCGAATTAGTATAATTTTTCATATAGGTTGCATTAATGACAGTTGGTTTCAGTGTTTTAACTATTTTTTAAAATTATCTTAAAAAATACTTTGAAAATTCATATATACCTTTAGATTAAAAAAAAAAAATGGAGGAAGAAATTTTTTAAAGGATCTATATTTTGTGCAGAGTATGGTAAAATTCTTAATGTTTTACTCAATGTCTATTTTGTCCTTGTCAAGTAAAATTGACCGTCAAATGTTGGATCCAATCAGTCAAAAGTAAGATATTCAAATTATATATTTGGTTTTATTCAGTGTACTGTGAATTGCATACTGTGTCATATTGTGCAAGCCTATTAGAAAAGCCAGGAGATATTCTCACTGGTTTTAAAGAAATTGCACTTAACAAGGTAAGCTTCTGTTAAGTATTGATAAGGTTGTGGATGAAACAGAATAGAGTAACTTGAAATTTACAAAACTGATCAATTACTAAGAATTTCTTTATTCACTTATACATTCAAATAATATGTCTTGATTTACATTTAAGCTAATTTATTTACAGTAAAGAGTACTGAAGTGACCTCATCCCCTTCTGCAGAAGGAGGTGAAGTTTCTGAAATGGAAATAATTACTAATTACAAGGTAATATTAAAATATATAATATATTACTAAAATATGTGAAATTGTAAACAAAATATGTTTTTATGTCTTTGATATGAACGGTATACTATAAGTGCTTCTGTAGTTAAGTGTTTTATGGACACTGTATCATAATAGTGAAATGCTGAGAAGTATGAGTCTTGGAATCAGAGCTTTGAATAAAGACACTGATTTTTTTTGAAAGAAAGTTATAAGTTTAGTATTCGCTCTGTCAATAAATATTGTTGAATCTGTAACTTTTTTCCCTCTTTAATCTTTGTAATGAAAGGATATATATTTAATCTAATTTTTATTATTCTATCATTATATATATTAAATTCACTTCATATTGAAGTAAATAAATTTGACTGTCTTTGAAATCATTTTATCCTGAGCTTTCAAAATCTAGTAGTTCAAAATCTATACTTTTAACTATTTTGGATTGGTCTTTTGCTACCTTGCAATAAATTTCTCATGTAACAATTTTGTTCTCTAGGTGAGGAGAATTTGCTTTTTGGGTTAATAAAGTTTTGAATATGGTTCCAATTGTCTCTTTCTGTTTTGAATTCTTCACTTGTGAACATGCACATGACATGTTTCTCTGATTTTCATAAATTTATTGTATGTAGGCTATCTCATAAGTTTTGGAATAATTTTCAACGTTTAATTTACGTAATAATTAGTCATGTAAACTTTTATGGATTATGGATTGAAACCAGTATCATCTTTTTTGAAAAGCACCTGTAACAAAATATGCTCCCACTATACATCTCTGTACTACTAATAAGAAGGAATATATATATATATATTTGCTCATTTTAAGCAAATCATTTGAATTAAAGATACTTAAGTTGGAACAAAAAACAATTTAATGATGAGACTGTGCATCACTGATCTATTTCTTTTTTTAAACTATATTTAAAACTAAGGCATGCATTGTTGGCTTTGGGATCATTGTTGCTTAGCAAAACATGCCTTTCTTCAATTTTTTTTAAATCAATTATTTAATTCCCAGTTGCCAAAATTTGCTTTCTCATTCTCATGGTATCATTTTCGGGTAGCTTTGTAAACACTAGCTGTTTAAATATATATTTTTTATTTGCTGTCAAGGTCTTCAATATTTTATAATTTTTCAAAGAAATAGCTATCATCAAGTGGAAAAATCTTATTTTTAAAAAATTTCTTATTTTTTTTCTTTTCTTTTTTTAAGTTAGATCAATTTGTCACAACCTTTAGTCAATTTCAAAATAATTTTATTTTTTCTTTAAATGCTAAATGCTTCTTATTCTATCATCACTTTAACTCATAAAAATGAATTGCAAGAGAAATGTAGTTAATCTGAAATGAGTATGTCAATGAAAATTTTTCATAGTGATTATTTGGAGAAAAGCATTTCTTCTCTCCTCTACATGTTTAAGACTTTTTTGTTTATTTTCAAAGCAAATATCTGCACATTTTGATCACTATCCTAACCATTGCTCCTTATATTCCTCTATTATAAAAGGGCCAAAACAATGAAACAGTTTCTACAATCAAATGAGCATGGTATAAGCTATTAGTTATGCGCTCTATGTGACACCAGTGGCAGATTCTGACAACTTGAGACTACATGTACTGAATTATTCTAAGATCTCCTTCTAGATAAATTCTAAGAAAATTAAACGAACTAAATTTATTTGCATTTTTGAATTCATATTTCTGCTTATTTTATTAATTTGATATTTATCAAATAAAGTTTCTGCCTTTTATCATAATTTTTTATATTAATTTGAAAGGTTGAAAAACGTTTCTCTTATTATAAGTATATATGTATGCATAAAAGAACAAATATCTTTTATTGACTTAACATTTTTATAATCTTCTTTGCTGCCATTGGCAAGTAAAAGAAAAAAAAAGTTTCTTTTCAGGGATAATTTTATGTTTTGGCCTGAAATATATATCCATATAAAGTTGGTTTAGCTATAACTTAACCTCATTGTTGCACTTTTGTTCTGTGCTTATCTTTTTGCATGTTATTATGTTTATTATATTTTAGCATTTTTATCAATAAAGTTTTTAAATAATTTTTCTGCATGTAATTTTAATGCAAAAGTTTTCTTTTTTATAATGTGCCATAAAAGTGTGCACTCAATTCACTGTGTACATCAAAAGCGAATGGACTGAATGGTTGAAGGCTTCTAAAATAAATATGAAACAAAATGCTTATGGTACTCTAAAGAATTTGATATGTCTAATGTGGGAAAAGCAGCTGTTGAAACATATATGAAAGATAATTCAACAAAACTAGTTTCAATAAATTTTAATCTATCTCTAAACTTACAAATTATAATTACTATTCCAAATCACGATGTGGAGCTGCTCCTGATCACTTTATCACATCGTGAAACACCGAAACATTACAATGTTGTTATTCCTGATTTTATTTTAATCATTTATTTTTAGTATCATAATTCAAATTAGGAAACTATTCTTATGGATTTTGTTCAGAAAATTAAACTCTTTGGATTCATAATCTATTGTTTATTTATATATATATTGTACACATGCGCTTGTTCAAATGGCAGGCACGTTTGAATTTTGATTTATTTCACTACAGAAAGCAATTTATATACAAGAAGCAATGATAAAAACTGATGTCCGTTTACATTATGCCACAAGGGCAAAAGAGATGGAAATTTTTTCCTAGGATAGCTTTTTTTTTGAAATTTTAATAGAGATTCTTTTGATATGTGAGAAATTGCTAAAATGAGCACTTTAGTAGAGTGCATGTCAAATTAATTAAATAAAAAAGTGGAAATGGATCAGGAAATAAGAAACTATTTTAGAATGAAGTTAATATCTGCTAAATTTGGATGAAAATTTGAAAATTAAGATTTAAATTAAATTAAGAAATGCTACACACATACGCTATTCTTTTATTTTGCTCTTCTTCCAACAGATTTAAAGATAAACTGAAAGTTATTTGAAAATATTGTTCTGTTAATTTATTAATGTATTTTTATGAAAGAAATTTTCAGTGAATTGTATTGATAAAAAATTGTGAATGTCAGGCCATTCAAATTATCACCTACTTTTGGAGAAACAAAGATTTTTCTTCTAGAAATTGCTGCAATTTCATAAAAAGAAAAGAAAAGATGGAATCTGATTTTTCAGAATTTGCTTATGGAAAAATAAATGTCTCTTAGCAAAGGAAATTTATGAAATTGAATGCAATGTCACTGAACTTGTTCAACAAGCTGATTAAGCTAGAGATTAGCTAAGATTAAGCTTCACAGCTAAAAAAAAATGTAATGAGTCACAAAAAATTAATGGAAAAATTAAACAGTTCAAAGAGTTTGATAGTGAAATTTCCAAAAAGAAATGGAAAACTTTTTTTCATGTAGTTAATAAAATGTTACATGCTTTCTTTAATTCCAGATTTTTCACCTATATTCTTGACCTTTTTCTCTTAAGAAATTGAAATTTTAATGAAGTGGCAGTATATTATTTTTCTTCTTAATATAGACTGTAATGTAAATAAAGCATTTCAGATGTGGATTGAAAAGTTGCAGAAAATTGTATAAATTGAATATTAGAAAGTTGCAGCAAAGCAATGATCTGACCTAGTTTTAATGTTCATGAAAAATAAGCAGTAGTTACTGGTGGTATTCTCAGTTTCTATTTTTAAAAATTGAATAGCATTTTTGGTCATCTTAGTGAATATCATTGTAACTTAGTTCCATAATCAAAACTACTGTGCTAATGTTGGTCCTTAATTTTTTTCTCAAATTTCTTTAAAAATGCTTATAAACTGTTTATTTTTTAAGATAAAATTTGACTACACACCCTGTTATAATTACTGGAAGAATAATAAAAAGCATCAATGTTTTATTTTAACGATAGTTTTAACACCAAAAAACTGGGATGTATTTGTAAATATTGAAGACAGTAAACCTTTATTTTATCTATATAATTATATTTTATTTATGTTGCTGAATTTTCTTAGAAACTGTTAACAAATAATTTTTTATAAGTAAATAATTAATACTAAATATGTGGTAAAATAATATGCAATATGGATAAGAATTTTGCTCACATGTTTTAAAGCAGTTTTAACTTTAGCTATGCAAGTTGACAACTGCTTTGATTTAAAAAAAATCTTCATTGTTTTTATTCTTGTTTTGAATCATTGGTATAATTTCTGTTGATGTAATATCTCTAAAGGGATAGAATGATATAATGAAGGTTGCATTCTTCTCATACGTAAATTATGATAAATCTATTTCATAGATGTGAAGAGATCATTAAATTACAAGATTCTTCCTGTTTGTACCACTCCAGAAGCTCTTGTTTTCTATATAGTTGATCCTCAATGGCTGTGAATAGAACTATCAAGATTCTATTTACAAATTGTGAGCATTTTACTTAGGAGGATAAATACCCAGAAAAGTCAGAACTATTTCCATAGCATTATACATAGCAAAAAAAGATAAAATTTTGACCGAGAATGATTGAAAATATATATATAATTCATTAAATGCTTAAACTTTCCTTTTTAAAGATGGGATTTTTATGAAGCATTTAATGCTCTTTCAAACTATTAGATGCTGATAAAACTAAAAAAATCCACACATTTTCCACTACATATAAAAAAAATACCAAATTTTTTTTCAAGGAATTAAAGGTTTATGTTAAATTATGTGATGACCCTTAAATTTGCTAAAACAATTAATTATTTGAATATTATAGTCATTAATATGTTATATATAACATGTGTTCATTTATAATACCTGTCTATATTTAAGGTGTCTAATATTTCAAAATTTTTGCAATTTAGATGTTTCTCTGTTTAAATGTAATTCACCAAAATTTAAAAGCTTCTCGATTTTTTTTCTGAATATAATTGGCATTGATAGAAAATAAAAGATAAAAATTCATATTCTAAGAATAATTCACAATGAAAGAAACTAAAGCATTCACAACATATACACGCACAAGAGAGAAAAGTTTAAATGAACTGCTTTGTGGCATCAATAATTTGCTTTAATGAATGTTAATATACCCATAAATAGTTTTATTTTAATAAAAACATCATAGTTTCGATATTTGTTATTCTTTTCTATTGTATAATAAATACATCCAAATGCCAAAATATGCCGAATTTAGGCCAAAATAATAAAATTCTCGTGAGTTTTTTTATAACATATTCTTTGATGAAATCTGTTGCACTAAATGAATTTTTGAAATGTTTTTTATATTGGAAATAATTCTAAGAATTCATGAAATAAGTTCAAAGAATAATATGTTTTTAGGTCGCTAGCTTTTGACTTTTTCAAAAACATTATTCGAGAAACCTTTCCGGGAGGAATTAAATAATTATATATTCCTTATTTGTTTTTTAAAAAAATTTAAAATCATTTTTCTCTTTAAAAAATATTAAATTAATATGAAAATAAATAAGTCACAAACTTAAAATAATAACTCATTTTATCTTTTAGCTATAATTTTATTATAAATTATGTAAATTTTTTTTATCTTATTGTCATGTCGATAGAACTCAAAAAGACACAGGAAGTAGAGTTAAATCAATTTATTAGCTCAACTCTGTGACTGAGAGATCTTTAACTTTTATACAAGTAAAGAAAGTTTCAGAATACCTTTCTGAGATAGTAAGAAAAGTCCAGAGCACTTATCTGGTAAATTAAAGAAAGGTCCAGAATCTTCTGGAACACGAAATCAAGGAAAAACACTTAAACAAACTTTAAGCCTACTGGGATTCGAACACATGATCTCATGACTATGAGTCTAGCGTCATAACCATTCAGCTATGCAAACTCGATAATGTTTCGTTTCAATGTGGCATTGCTCCCCCCTTAGAAGAACAGCGTCTCGATGTAATGACATTTAATTTTGTGGCTCCAGTTTTTGATCGAGTCACAGGGCCAGTATAATTTGTCGCCTGTTCACGGGGAGTAATCTCTTGAGAAATGTCTCTTTCCGGAATCTATACTCTCATCAGAATGTTGGTCGTCTTGTTCTCCTGGGTCATGGTATGGCTTCATGCGTAAGACGTGGACAACTTCCTTCCGTTTCCTCCTTCTAAAACGGGTCAAAATCGGCTACTTCATAGGTGACGTCGGACAACTTTCTCAAAATTGATAAGGGCCGAAGTATCTTTTGAGGAGCTTCTCGGAAAGTCCTACTTTACGAACTGGAATAAAAATCCACTCCAAATCTCCTGGTTCGTATGCGACCATCCGATGTTTGGAGTTATAATGTCGGCGATCTTTCTACTGAGCCTCGAGAGTTCGTACACGAACTAATTGCCTCGACTCTTCTGTCTTATTGATAAGACGAGTAACGTAATCGTCTTCTTGGCCGATCTCTTTGGGACAGAGGGGAAACATCGTATCCAAAGGTGTTTCAGCTTCTCGTCCATGCATTCGGTAGAAGGACGTAAAACCTGGCGTGTCTTGCTTGGCAGTGTTGTAGGCGAATGTGACAAACGGTAGTATTTGGTCCCAGTTCATCTGTTCGATATCAACATACATAGGGAACATATCTGCTAGCGTCTTGTTGAATCGCTCTGTAAGGCCATTTGTTTGTAGATGATAGGCTGTTGTCATTCGATAGTTGATGTTGCACAGTCGATTAATATCGGACACCAGCTTGGACTGGAAAACTTGTCCACGATTTGTAATGATAATTCGTGGAGCTCCATGTTTTAAGATTATGTCCTCTATTAGAAATTTGGCAACTTGTGTAGCTTCCGTCGTCGGTAATGCTTTGGTAACTGCATACCGTGTCAAATAATCGGTGCATGCTACTATCCATTTGTTGCCGTCATCAGATTTTGGAAATAGTCCTAGCAGGTATATTCGGATGCAATGTAAAGGAGCGGCAGCTGGTGGAATAGGCACGAGATGACCTGGTGGCTTCTGCGGGATCGATTTTTCTCCTTTGACATTCTCAGCAGTGCATTACATATCTTCGAACATTTCTATATAAGCCTGGCCAATGAAATCGCTTTCTTTCTCTATCACACGCCCTGATAAATCCTAGATGTCCGGCGGCATGGAGAGATTCTAGAATACTAAGCCGTAAATATTTCGGAATCACTGAAAGAAATCTTTTTCCGGACGGATCAAAATTCTTGGAGGGGACTCCTTCGACTAACTCAGAATTTCCCAAACTGCTTGCGTTGGTTCTTTTTTGGTCTCTTATTAATTTTGCCAATTCCGGATCCTTCATTTGTTCTTTTGAGAGATTAGTGAATAATGTGGTGCCTATGGAGTCGCCAGAGCATGAAGCATCGACTTTTAAGGGATTTCTCGACAGACTATCCGTGTCTTTATGTTTTCTTCCACTTTTGTACACCACTGATACGTCGTATTCTTGAAGTCGCAGTGCCCATCTGGCGAGTCTTCCAGAGGGATCCTTCAGTCCGGGGAGCCAACACAGGGAATGATGGTCAGTGACGATCTTGGAAGTCTTTCCAAAAAGATATGGCCGAAACTTTGTTATAGCCCATATGGTCGCAAGGCATTCTCTTTCGGTTGTAGAATAGGTCCTTTCAGCTTTCGTCAGAGTACGTGAGGTATAAGCTATTACTTTCTCCTTACCATCTTGGATTTCGACTAATACTGCGCCTATTCCGTATCCACTCGCGTCGGTGTGGAGTTCCGTCGATGCATTTTCGTCATAAAGGCTCAAAATAGGATCGGAGGTAAGATCTTTCTGTAGGTTTCTGAAAGCTTCCATTTGTTCAGGTCCCCAACAGAATTATGTGTCCCCCTTCAGTAGTAATTGTAGAGGCTCAGCTTTATGGCAAAAGTCCTTCATAAATCGGCGATAATAAGAGCAAAGTCCAAGAAAGCTTCTTATGTCATGGATGTTTCTTGACACGGGGAAGTCACTCACGGCCTTTACTTTTTCTGGGTCCGGGCGTACGCCATTACTGGATACTAGGTTTCCCAAGATCTTTATCTCTTGTGCTCCAAAATGACACTTTTTAGGATTAAGACCTGCATTCTGTATACATTGAAGTACGGTATTCAGTCTCTGAAGATGTTCATCGAATGTTTGTGTCATCTAATCTACAATGTCATCTAAATAGCAAAGGCACATTGTCCATTTCAAATTAGAGATCCATAACCCACGAAGTTTTGAATAATAAATAATTTTGCTATTGTTATTTTTAAATATTTGTTCCAAATATCTGTTGTTTCAATCATATTAATTAAAAAGTATTAATTAGTATTAAATATTAAATTTGTTAATTTTAATTAATATTTAATTTACTAATTAAGTAATGTGTGATTGAATTAATTTATCTATTTCAGCTTACTATTTTAATTTGATTTTTTTCATAACTTTTTACTTCATTTATTTATTGAATAAACCATTTTCTAAAAAGGTTGAATTAAGAATATATGCCATTTCTTTAAAATGTTTACTATAGTTCTATATTCTACCAATAGATGGCGCCAGCTGTGACCATAATAAACGCATTCACAATATTATGTCACAAGCAGTTAAAAATTATCTATAGTGCATTGCAAAATGAGAATATTGGAAAGTCAAGGTCAGTAACGTTATTTCGCCCTTTTCTGTGTGTCGTGGCTGGTTCGTGAGTGCTTTGAATAAATAAGCAAATAGAAAACTTGACAACAAATTTATTGCAGATTCGTTCGAGTTACTCTGCTCACTAACTCCTTCTCCAAGAGCAGACATTCGAATGACGTAAAGGCCTTATCACACCGTGAAATTTCGTCAACACTTTTCCGTTTCTACCCTCAAAAACCGGTCAAGCAAGTTTCATAATCGACAACTTTTTCTAACCAGCTCGAAAATGTCGTCGGAAATATTGTCTGCAAACGAAATTTAACCAATCATGTGAAACTTTGAAGTGACGTCACTTTCGTTGTCGTTTGCTGACGGAAAGTGCCGATGATATTTTGCCGTGCGATAATGCCTTAACTCTTTTAACTACACTCGTACTAGTTGCCTAGCGCCATCTATGAACATTTATTTCCTAAATGCCTTATCACACGGCAAAATATCTTCGGCACTTTCCGTCATCAAATGACAAGGAAAATGACGTCACTTGTGTGACGTCACTTCAAAGTTTCACATGATTGGTTGAATTTCGTTTGCGGACAATATTTCGGACAACATTTTCGAGCTAGTTCGAAAGAGTTGTCGATTATGAAACTTGCTTGACCGGTTTTCGAGGGTAGAAACGGAAAAGTGCTGGCGAAATTTCACCGTGTGATAAGGCCTTAACGCTTCAAAATCCAATCACTACACTGTTAATCACAGGAAAGGGAGTAATTACCGTTCCGATAAATTTCAGTGATATGCAATTATATGCGCTGTATAAATTCCCCCCCATGTCATTAAAAGATGTCATTTCGCTTCAGGATTGCCACATTATAACCAATATCCTTTTCATGTAACATCTGGCGATTTTACAGTGTACGCCAAGTGGTAATCAATCACTGTAAAGAATAAGATTGACACTCCATGTCCTTGATAATGAAACGAAGCTTCCGCGAGAAAGGTGCTGTCTACCGCTTATTGCGTTTCAGAGGAGCGTTTTAAGTAATAAATAAAATATGAAAAATTTGATTAAAAAATTTATTATAAAAGAACACGTTTATAATTTTCTCACACTGGAGGCATTAATAAAAATTATAATTTTGATGTGCTTATTACAAATTCTATCTAATAAAGTGAAGTGTAATTTTTAGTTTTATGAGGATTTAATCTTTATATCTCTTACAGTTTAACTTTATTTAACAAAACAAAGAAAAAAATACATAGAAAATTCTTTAAATTAAAATATAAATATGGATATCAATAATTTTAGTTCTTTCGGTATTTATGTATGTATGTTTGTAAGTATATATCTTCCCCAAACTGTTACTTGAAATGAGCTAATGTATTTTTTACGTTAAAATTGTTCAAATAAGTTGCTTTTTTTCAAAATATTAAGCGCTTTATTTAAAATAAGATAGGAGTCAAATTAATAATTCAAAATAAATAAATAAAACGTACTTTCAATAAGAAAATGTTGATAATTACTGAAATTCCTTCAAATCTGAAATGTATTACCTCATTTTCTAGCGTTCCTCATTTAATTTTTCTCATTTAATTCTCAGATTCAGCATCACGATCCAAAGTTTTATTAGCAGGTAATATAGTAGAAAATTTCTGTATATTTTCTTAAAAACGCTGCAGATAATTTAATACTAATTTTCAATTTGTCTTAAATCTATTTACGAAAGAAAGATTTTTTTCATTCTTTTTCTTTTTTTCGTCCCTGAATTTATTGCCAAAAGTATCGATTCATATGGATTGGACCTTTATCATAATCAAAATTGAAATTACAATAGTAAATATTTAAATATTAGGCCTTAAGACAAAATTAATTTCACGGGCTTTGCAAGCATGGTTTCTGAAGTCTTTTTTTCTTCTAAAAAAGCATTAAGGAGTTTCACTTAAGAACAAGTTTTTTAAAAATATTGCATTTAAACATATTTCGAATTACAAAGTTTCGTTAAATTAGATAGGTAATTGAAAAAGTTGCAAAAATTAATTTTTTTTGTCGCCATTATGATATTAAGTGTTAATTAGTATATTCTCTTATTTTCATCTATAAGTACAAAATTTCATATTTCACATTCTAGAAAGTTTTCAGATATGTTTAGTTTTAATTTGAAGGACTGTCAATACTGTCAATAAATGTGGAATGAAGTGTTTATTTCGGAATTGCAACTAGTGCTTGCACACACACACACACACACACACACACACACACACACACACACACACACACAC
>JAPMOQ010026707.1:2378853-2419022 GCA_026543055.1 Argiope trifasciata | reverse complement strand
CACACACACACACACACACACACACACACACACACACACACACACACACGCACACGTACACACGCACACACAATGTTGTTTAATGAGACGAATGTTGCTTTGATCTAGATAGAAACATTAATAATAAAAATTTCAAGCTTGGAAAAGTGAAGGCAATTCTTCGTTTAAGAAATTTATCTCTCACAATTTTTTGTTCGTATTTTACAGCCGCCGTTGTTAGAATTTCTTGAGTCGGTCTCATTTTCTACAAAAGTATATTGTATGGTAACGATAGAGTCAGTTAATTTTAATTCAGATTATATTTGAATTAAGTAATAAATTAACTTTATCTATTATTATCTATTATCTTTAAATATTATCTATTTATCTTATTTAATAACACTTCGCTGGCTAACTCAAAAAGCCAATCCTCATGTCCCACGAAATCAATCGCATATGCCCAAATAGTATTAAGTTAATATAATTATGCATAGATGTTGAAGATGCTAATTTAGAATCAATTTAAAGCACTTTAATTAATAGAATGCCATCCTATTTTTTAAAAATAAAGTCTAATGAAAGTTAATAAATGTTATATGTTTTAGCAAAGAAAAGATAGAATTTAGACCGCTTGAAATTAAGCAACAAAACATGTTATATCCTTTGAGAGTAAATTTTATTAACCACGTTTTAATACTTATTATTGTAGAATTTTATTCAAATACTTTAAAGATAAACTCAGGTTATTCTTTTTTATGGGGAAGGGGTAGTTCTCCAAAAAAGGCTTAAATTGGAGTTAAAATTATTTAATGAATTTGAAGAGTTATATCGTTGATCTCAGAAACAGTTATAAACATTATCATTAATTGAAATCGGAAAAGACAGCAAAAAGAGAATAATTATTATAAAAAGATGCCAAACAATAGAAAAATTGGCATTGTACTTTTATATCTTGAGGAACAAACAAATAAAAAAGGAAATCCTACAGTTCATAAAATATCAAATTTGAGTTCAGATTTTATATGTTGATATGAGCTTGAACCTCAACACCAATGTTCCATTATTGAGCTTAAAAAATTAGTGATGTAATTTGTAGAACCATTTTTTTTAATTGACTAACTTTTCTTATTTCTGTTATTTTAAAAATATTTATATTAAAGTAAGCAATATCAAACTAATTTTTTTCTTAACTAATAAATATAATTACGAAAGAAACAAAATCTATAGAATGATAATTATGTGGAATGCACTAATCATTCTATTTGCTAATCAAATTATTCTGAAACCATTCTATTAATCACACTAATCATTCTATTTAGTTCCTGTGTATTAGATAACATATTCTATCTAAGATATAGTACTGCTTCAATTAAATATTTTGAAAGTAAACTAAAAATTGAATTTTACGATGAATCGGATATTTTTTTGTTGAATAATTCTTTAAAATATTATATAAATTGTGAAAATTATTCTGCATTGCATATACAACTTTCAATGTTCAGCGACTTTGCATTCAATTTTCATCGTTAAAAAAAGAAGTGCATGGTTCTGGAAAAAAAAATTAATTGCAAAATTAATAGTTTAACAATTCCACGCTAATTTAATGAGCAAATTTTATTGGTTCTGACATAAATTAGTAAGAGATAAATGATACAATAAACAAAATGGTAAAATGTACAATGGTAAAGGTCTACACAACAATAGTATGACTGAATTATATAACTATCAAAACTTTGATAGAGAATATTTTGAAGAAAAAGGTATAAAGAGACTAAGTTGAATAAAATATGTGATTGAAAATTTTAGAGATCTTTTATACTGGCGAATTACTGGTCGCCAAAATCGGTTAACTTCTTGATAAAGATATTGCTTTGTAAATTATCGTAATATAAATACTCACACATAAGTTTTTTTTTCTTTAATGAATATACGTAATAACGATTTTCAAGAAAATTCATTCAGAAATATGAGAATCTTCTAAAATAGATTTCCCTCTATCTTCTTTTAAATAATTGCTTTCCTCTTACTTCTTTTTAAATAATTTTAATTCCACTGTTTATTTTTCTGATAAGAACAGTCTTACTTTTTATTAATAATTATCACTCATTGCAAGATATATGAATATGATAAATGTATTACAAGATCTCGTAACTTCAAGATCAAATAAATAAAATTTTTATATAAAAAAATACAGACCATAAGGAAATAAAGTTTTTAAGTTACAAATATAAATATTTTCAAGGTCTAGTCTTTTGTTTGTCATTAATCTTGTCTTCTAGAATGTAGATGTTAATATTATTAAAATTATGGCATTGAAAGTGCTCTAGTTCAAATTCAGAATTCTTATTTTTTATAAAGTTTTTGATATCAGATCTATGGTTATTAATTCTTAGATTAAGTTCGGTGCTAGTTTGACCTATGTAATTTAAATTACATTCAATACAATTTATAATATAAATTAGGTTTTTATTTTTACAAAAAATTTGTAAGTTTGTGTTTTCACTATTAATTTGTTCTTTACCTGCTAGCGGACAGGTCTTGCACTTTTTATTTCCATATAAACGAGGGCACTGTGGATAGTTTTGTGTCGGGAGCATCCATGGAAAAAAAGCTACCGACTCAACTGTTTTGTTATAAAAATCATAAAAATGTAAAAAAATATCGTTTATGTGGAAATAAAAAGTGCAAGACCTGCCCGCTAGCAGGTAAAGAACAAATTAATAGTGAAAACACAAACTTACAAATTTTTTGTAAAAATAAAAACCTAATTTATATTATAAATTGTATTGAATGTAATTTAAATTACATAGGTCAAACTAGCACCAAACTTAATCTAAGAATTAATAACCATAGATCTGATATCAAAAACTTTATAAAAAATAAAAATTCTGAATTTGAACTAGAACACTTTCAATGCCATAATTTTAATAATATTAACATCTACATTCTAGAAGACAATATTAATGACTTAAACAAAAGACTAGACCTTGAAAATATTTATATTTGTAACTTAAAAACTTTATTTCCTTATGGTCTGAATAGCAAATTAAATGACGAAGGCTATGGGGATATAAACAACTCATGTATCTATAACAAATTTAATATTTTTAAAGATTTTTTTGAAAACAGAAAACTTTAGTAAGAGATTTAAAAGAGGTAAAGGTAAAGGGGGTAATTTTCAAATAATATTTGAGGAATTGCTGAATTATTGTAATCTGGATCATAATAGAGAAAACATTCACAAAATTAGGAAATATATTTTTGGTCTTAGAAAAAGTAAAATTAAATGGTTAATAAATAATAAACTAGCTGATTTAAAATTCAAAAATTTTTACACCAAATATGTAATTCTAGATCTTATTAAATTTAAGCTTAATATTGAAAAAAAACGATTTATTAATTAATAATGTTAATAATTTAAACAAAGAATTCTGCGTTATAAAATTTTTAGACATTGACTATGAAAAACTAAAATTACCCGAAATTTTGCAGATTAACAAAGATTTCTTTCCTTTAAAAGAATACAATAGTTTCAATAGCATTCAGCTATGCAGCAACTTTAAAGAAAAATATTTGCAACTATAATTACTATAGTAAAAATTTAAATAAAATAAGCATAATAGACTGTTATTGTGATAAAGAAATTTATAAGGACTATGTGGATGCGGAGAAAGGGCATGTAATATCAGGGGATTTAAAAATTATAGATTCTAGCTCATTAAGAGATCTAATGGGGAAGGGCACTAAATTTAGACTTAGAGAAAGATTAAACCATAAAAAAGTGTTGATTTCCATTGGGCGCGATTTAGACATTTTTATTTCTAAAATATCTCGAAAATATAATTGGCCTCCAGAGGGTTTTAATGAATGGAAAATTAGGGTCTTAGAAGAAATTAAAACTAAGTATAATACGGGTAATGTCAGAATAAAAGAACGGGGATTCTATACTAACAAATCAATAAAAAAAGAAATAAAAAATTTAAAAGATAAATTTATTATAACAGTAATAGATAAATCGTCAAACAATTTTTGTATAATGTGTATGCATTACTATAAAGAGCTTTTAATCAGTGAGTATAATTCCAATTCGACTTATAATTTGGTTAATTCAAGTAAAAATGAACTTGACAAAAGATTGTTAGCTTTCGCTAAAAAAACTAAAATTAAAACATGCTCTTTAAAGTATCTATATTTGTTCCTCACTGTTAAATTTCACAAAAAAACCCAATAAAATTTAGATTCATTGTAGTACAGGCAGTTATAATTACTACATGGGGAAGCAATTTTTCAAATACCTAAAAATTATCCTAAGTAAAATTGAAGAAGAAGATTGCTTTGTCATTAATAATAACAAAAAGGTTTTGGATTTTTTAAAAGATAACAAAATTTATAAGATTAATACTTTTGACTTTGAAAATTTATATACCAACCTTCCCCATGAGAAATTAATAAATGTCTGTACTCTTATATATGACGAATATTTAAATGAAGATATAATTAATAAACATAACTGGCTAGTTTTATGCAATTTTAATATTACCGAAAATTATGTTTTCAATGGTATTGATTTTTACAAACAAGTTAAAGGAATTCCAATGGGTACAGCTTTCTCAAGTGCTTTAGCCAACATTTTCTTAAATTATTACGAGAAAAAAATAATTAATAATTACTTAATAAACGGATGGAGATTTATTGATGATTTAATTTTGATTAACTTAGATAATACCAATATTGTTACTAACTGCTATCCTAAAGAACTAACTTTAACAGAAACAAATAAAAATCACCTTGAAGCTACTTACCTGGATTTGAGGATCGAAATTGCTAATGAAAAAACAGTAGTAGGTATTTATGATAAAAGAGACGAATTCAAATTTAATATAATTAAACTCTGTAATTATCACTCTAATCTTAACTCGAAAATTTTCAAAAATTTAATTTTCTCACAATTCAATAAAATTAAAACAATTTGTAATAACAAAAATTCTTTTATAAAAGCAACAAATAGTTTTATTAAAAATTTAAATAATAATGATTTCCCCCAAAACTACTGCAATATCAATATTTTAATAAAAAAAGAAATAATGAAATATTAGTGAAATAGATGGCGCTCATATACATTTTTCTTTATTTACATTGTATTATCATTAGAAATCAGTAGATCGGTAGTTGGTTCCTGTGGCAGGTAGGTATTTCTCTTTTTGCTTTCCTAATTTGAGTTATTCGTTTAAATTTTTGTTGAATATTCTTATGTAGTTTTAGTTTTTATATATATGTTTGTTTCATTTGGTGATGTTTTTTAATGTTTTGCTTTTTTTTGTCTTTTGCTGTTTAAATTGGTATGTCTCTTTTGCCGTAATTTTCGGGGGATTTTCGGGTCACGAGGTGTCATTAATTTTGACCACTGTCCACCGATGCCTCACAGAAAAAATTCCCTCATTTGGAATCCTTGCTTGAAAGTGGCCCTTGACGAAGTTTTCAGGCCAGATTCCTTTTCTATTGATTATTGTTTTGATTCGGTTGTGTTACTTTTTGCTTAGCTTATTTTGTTAATTAAATTAGATTCATTTGTATTTTAGTTGTAGCTGCATTTGCGCTCTCCAAATACAATGATTTAAAACTTTTTTAACTCTTAAACTTGTTTGAATCAGTACTGAATTTTAGTTTCGATTCCGGTTTTGGTTTCGTTTCCGTGGTTAGTACTGTTTCTGTTTCGTTTAAATAACTCTTTAATCATAGTATTTTGGATTTGTTTCATTAATTGGTTCTTTTTCATTCACCTTTCATTTTGTGAACTTTTAGCGTGTAATTCTGAATTGAGTTTTAATTTCGATTTCGACCTAGTTGGTTTCGTTTTAATTTTTGTTGACCAAGAAATGGGTTTTAATTGTTTTAATAATTATATATATATACACTGAAGTGACAAAAGTCATTGGATAGCAATATGCAAATATACAGATGGTAGTAGTATCACAGCGAAAAAGTATAAATGCGCAGCTCGTTTTCCAGAGCTTTCATTTGTGTTCAAGTTATTCATGTGAACAGGTTTTTCGTGATTTATGGCGGCACGACGAGAATTAACAGACTTTGAACGTGGAATGTTAGTTGGAGCTAGACGCATGGGTCATTCCATTGCGGATATCGTTAGTGAATTGAACATTCCGAGATCCACAGTATCAAGAGTGTGCGAAGAGTATGAAATTTCAGGCATCACATCCCATCATGGACAGCGCAGTGGGCGACCACCTGCACTTAACGACCGAGACCACCGACGTCTGTGTAGAATGGTCAATGTTAATAGACACGCAACACTTCGTCAAATAACTGCAGGAATCAATGTGGGACGTACGAGGGACGTGTCCGATAGGACTGTGCGGCGAAATTTGTCTTCCTTGGGCTATGACAGCAGAAGACCGACTCGAGTGCCTTTACTGACAGCACGACATCGCCTGCAGTGACTCTCCTGGGCTCGTGATCCTATCGACTGGTCCCTAGACCAGTGGAAAACCGTGGCGTGGTCAGATGAGTCACGATTTCAGTTGTTACGAGCTGATGGTAGAGTTCGAGTGTGGCGCAGACCCCACGAAGCCATGGACCCAAACTGTCAGCAAGGCACTGTTCAAGCTGGTGGTGGCTGCATAATGGTGTGGGCTGTTTTTACATGGCATGGACTCGGTCCTCTAGTGCAACTGAACCGATCATTGACTGGAAATGGTTATGTTCAGCTGCTTGCAGATCACTTGCAGCCATTCGTGGACTTCACGTACCCACACAACGATGGGATTTTTATGGATGACAATGCGCCATGTCACCGGGCCAGAACTGTTCGCGATTAGTTTGAAGAACATTCCGGACAATTCCAGCGCATGATCTGGCCACCTAGATCGCCCGATATGAATCCCATCGAGCATTTATGGGACATCATCGAAAAGTCCGTTCGTGCCCAAACTCCTGCACCATCCACACTTTCACAATTATGGACGTCTATACAGACAGCATGGCTCAATATTCCTGCAGAGGACTTCCAACGACTTGTGGACTCCATGACACGTCGAGTTGTTGCACTTCACCGGGCAAAAGGAGGACCGACACGATATTAACAGTCATCCCATGACTTTTGTCACTTCAGTGTATATACCGGGTGGCCAGAAATAAAACACCCCTACTCTGACCTCCCTGGATATCGAACTACTCAGTGTAAAGGCTTGAAAATTTGTGGACATACTATTCAAAAAATGGGGAAACGGATTTCACGAAAAAAAAATTTAGTTCCAGAAATCACCGATAGGTGGCGCTGTACCACTGGACGTATGCTGAAAAGACACAAAAACACGTTTTAAACACATTTTATTTGAAAGTACCAAGCATACATGAAACAAGGACGTTATCGATGCAGGGAATGCTGCTCAATATGGTTCCCTTCCTGAAGATGTAAAATGTGAAGTCTGTGGACAGCTTGTTCAACTGCGGATCGTAACTGGTCATCTGAGATGCTTCTCACATGCAGACTGATACTCTCTTTCAAATCTGCCAAGGTTATCAGACGTTCTCGATAAACAAGGTTTTTTAAGTGTCCCCAAAGCCAAAAATCACACGGATTAAGATCCGGTGAACGAGATGGCCAAGTTGTCGGAAACGCGCGACTGATTATTCTGTCAGTGGTGAAATGTTGGCGAAGAAACTGTTGCACAGGGAGTCCAATGTGTGGAGGTGCTCCATCTTGCATAAAAGTAATGGTGTCAAGGCATTGGCGCTGCTGCAAATGGGGTACAACAAATGTTTCGAGCATCCTTTTGTACCTGTTGGCCGTCACGGTACATGTCTCAAGGCCATTGGAAGTAACCTCTTCGAAAAAGAACGGTCCAAGGATGAATGTGGCTGTGAATCCACACCAGACTGTAACTTTCGGTGAGTGGAGTGGAATCTCTTGGAAGGTACGGGGGTTTGTCGTGTCCCATATGCGACAGTTATGGGTGTTCACTGTTCCACTGAGGTGGAAATGGGCCTCATCGCTCCACAGAATCTGCCACGGCCACGATGCATCCACTTCAACTCTAGCAAGAAATGTCAATGCAAAGGTCAGTCGCATCTCCCTGTCTGTGGCCAGCAATTGTTGATTAGGGCGGATTTTGTACGGGAAACAATGCACCATTTTTCTGAGTACGTTCCACACTGTGCTATAGGGAACACCCAAGTGTCGTGACACTGCACGTGCACTACTGCAGCCTAAAACATTATCCATTGACTGTTCAACAATACCGGTGGCAACATCTTCAACGACATCTGAACGAACCGGTTTGCGTCCTCGACCAGGCTGAACTCCAAGATGTCCAGTTTCCTCGAATCGAGCGATCATTCTCCTGAGAGCTTGTGGAAGCAATGGTCCCTTACGCAAATCCTTAAGTCGGCGAAACTCTCGAAGTGCTGCTGGAGCATTTCCTTTATTCTCGTAAAACAACTTCACAAGCAAAGCGCGTTCTGGCAGCGTGACAGCCATCACTAATAAGAATGACATTCCCCACCTTTTAACTTCTTTTATACCCAGAACATGGCTTCTAACCATGCTTTATGCAAATTTTTCTGGTTACAGTATGAAATTGCAGTTACAACGGGAGTTCTAGCTTCTTTACTATTTTTATTTTCCATAAGGGGCAGAAAAATTAAAAAGGAAGCATGGAAGCATTCCATTCCGCATAAACATTTTAATTTTTATTATTATTTGTGTCTTTTGATCATAGTTCCAGTTGTGCAGCGCCACCTATCGGTGATTTCAGGAACTAATTTTTTTTTCGTGAAATCCGTTTCCCCATATTTTGAATAGTATGTGTACAAAATTTTGAGCCTTTACACTGAGTAGTTCGATATCCATGGAGGTCAGAGTAGGGGTGTTTTATTTCTGGCCACCTTGTATATATATAATACAGTTATTTAAATATCAGAGGAAAAAAAACTACGGAATATCGTGTTTTCTAAATCTTTCTTCTTCTTTTGGATCTCTATAATAGCAGAAGGATCCCGAATTATCATTCAGTAAACAAAAGCTTTATTGTGTTATATGCATCTGGCCTTGCACTTGAAAATAATATTTGTGATTTTTATTTATTGTTCTATTACCACTTTTATTTAATTTCCGAAATAGAAATTTCTTACCTTTGATTCCTTTGAATAATATTTTTACAGAATTCTGAGCATTTCAATTCTACAATTCCGTCATCACCAATTAGGCCGTCCGGAGACGCAGCTAAATATGCAAAATTTGGGTTTACAAATAAACCGCAACATTGGACTTTCAAATTCTTTTACAAAAGTTCACTAATTTTGTTTCCAGAGGTGCGATAGTATTCACTGAAGAAAATACTCGAAGGCGGAAATAACCAACCAGAGCTGCGCTCAGACACCTCTCTAGATACACGACAAATTTTCCTGCCAAAGGTAATAAAATTCCAGTAAACCTACAAACTAGGGGTAAAAAATGATCAATAGAGCACAAGTTCCACAATCCCAAAATTATGTAGTTTAATGTAAAAGGTTTTATGGAAATTTATTATGCACTGAAATTCATACGGACTACTTTCCATTGTATTACCCTGTTAAAGGGTAAAATGCACTAAGATAAGAGGTGGCTTTCATAAATTGAGGTCTTTAAAACCTTTATAATTATAATATTTATATTAGTGAAATAATGTATTAATTTTACTGTTATTTTTTTTCATTTCCTAAAAGCATATAGTATTGCTTGATAGAAACACCGTATTTATTATACATGATGCCGATTTTTTTAAAGTTTTCTATGAAACATGCTAAAAAATTTACAATAGACATTTTTTAAAAAATGCAGAATTTATTTTAATATTTAAGAATGTTAATTCGAAGGTATTTTAGTTTTGATAGTGATTGTTTTATAATTAATTTAGTTTTATGGTTTTTTAATACAGTTTACGTAGAAAAAATAATATACAATTTGTATAAAAATAATGTGTAGATAATACAGTCTACAATATACATGATTGACAGTCGAAAAGCTGATTGCAACTCTTTTGCAGCAGTTTATATTCCTTTATTTTCAGAAATTTTTATTCCATTTTTAAAAACTTTGGTTTAAATTGATTGAGACTCAGTAAACATTACTGGTATTTTCTTGATTTTTTTTGTTGCAAATTTATGAGATTATATTTTCGATTACAATGATTTAAGTTCTTTTTTATATGCTTCTAGAAAACTTTATAGAAGGAGGGAAAAAAGCAGAAGAATTTAATGTTAAATTGGTAATTTAACTTTAATAAATTAAAAATATTACAAAGAAAATCAGTTTATTGCAAAAATAAATAAACAAATATTTTTAGTGCGAGCATTATAATTTCTTCTCGTTAAATTCCGAAATCCATGAAATTTTAATAAACGAAGGATTTTTTTCTTTGCTAATTATAATATTGATGTTATGTAAACAAAAGTACTGATATATACGTAATGCCAACATTTAGATTGTCTGTCATACATTTAAAAATATTTACATTTGGATGAATTTCTGTACATCACCCAAGATGATTTGAAAACTCCATGAAGCCAATCATTTATCATTGGTAATTGATATATCCCTTCATCCCTTGAAATTTAAAAAGAGCTTGAAAATAAGCCGTGAATCTGTTTAAAAAAATCTACAGTCATTCAGAGCAAAGCAATTCTCATACTAATTAGGCACAGAAAGAAATCTTGCTTTCATACAATAAGACAAGCCGCGCAATTGCTTCCAGCAATAGTCATTATCATGCGATAACACCGGAATAGCTCGGAACTATGACTCTTAGTGAAATGAGAAACTGTCTGCATGTGATCAATAGGCTTCGTTGCCCGCTCCGCCGGAACTATTTGTGGGAGGTCTGTTCCAAGAACATGCTTCATTGTGTAAGGAACTTTCCTTATCCCTATGAATAACTGAGTTCTTGTTTGAGAGCTTCCATTGGACAGATCGTACTATTGTAACTTTCTATCGTGATTACAAGAGCTGTAGTTGAAATATCACCAATAAGATCATGTTAAGGATTTGAATCAAGGCCTTCTTTGAAAAGTATTGATCACTGGTATCTGTGACTTTCTGATATTGGTTACGTAATAACCGTTCTGAAAATATTTGCCATCCCTATTTCAAATGTCACAGATTATCCATCATCCTTTCAAAGGTTGCAGGAGCATTGCATAAGCCAAATGGCATCACTTTGAATTCGTACAATCCCTCAGGTGTAATAAAAGCTGTTTTCTCACGATCGGCTTCATCATCTTCTATTTGCCAGAAACCGGAGGAGAGATCCATAGACGAAAAATATTTTGAATCTTTCAGGCAATCCAATGTGTCGTTAATACGCGGAAGTGGATACAAGTCTTTCTTGGCAATTTTGTTTAGGCGGCGATAATCAACACAAAAACGCCAGCTTTCATTTCTTTTCCTCACCAAGACGACTGGAGATGACCATGGACTTTCTGACGGTTGAATGATATCTCTTTCTAACATTTTGGTGACCTCTTCACTGATAATGCGACGTTCAGATGGGGACACTCTGTAAGCTCTCTGGCTGAGTGATCTGGTAAGTGATCACCGGTGTTTATTGGGTGTTTCACATTGAGTTGCCTCTCTTTCTTGAACGTCTTTTCTTGATTGAAAATTTTTGAAAACTTCTGGAGTAGATGAAACATTCTTTCTTTATGGTTGATCGTCAAATCCGGTGCTATCATCTTGGTATAGTCGAAGGCACCCAACTTTGCCTTTGCAGTCGTCGCTGAATAAGGCGATCCTTCATCTATGGTATTTACGAAGTCTGTGCGGAAGAGTTCGGTATGCCCGATGCACATACCTTTAGGGATGATCTAAGCTTTCCCTTGTCAATTGGCAACCCACAGTTCAGCTTTACGATTACGGAGCGTAATAATAGTAGACGGAAGGGCAACTTTCTTGTTCAAGGGAAGCATCCTATTTCCCTCTACTATGACGTCGATAGCTTGATGGTTCTTATGGCCTAAGACTGTGATCTTTCTGATGGAACGAGCAGGTATTGTATTGTCTTCGAGCGTGAATGAACGGCTGGAGTCTGAAATTTGGAATCCTCGAATGACGTCTTGAAATAATTGCTCCGAACAACCACAATCTATAATAGCTTGAGAAGCTCCCAAAAAGTCCCAACCAAGGAGGATATCGTGACTGCATTGCGGCAAAACAATAAATTCAAAAGCTTGAGGTCGGCCATTGATTTCGAGACAAAGAGTACATTTCCCCATTGGTCTTACGTAATTTCCATGGGTGACTTTTAAAAGAACATTATTAGCTGTTGGAAACATAACTTTCTTCAGTAAGTGACGAAATTTCTCAGAAATAACAGAAAATGAGGCTCCAGAGTCCACAAGGGCAGGTACAGGCTTATTGTCAACGATTGCTTCAATGTTATTTCCCGACATCTTTGCGGCAACCGGAGGATTCTTGTCAACAGCGGCCTCACCTCCAAGGAAGGTCGCACCGCCTAGTTTTCCTCATTTCTTCGGCTAGGAGATTGACTGGATCTCCTATATGGCGACGGATATCTATATTGGCGCGTCGGCGATCGTCCTCATGATGGGCTAGGCATCTAATTTCGGGCTGCAGGTCGGCTGTAGTCGTCGGCATATTGTCCCTCAGTGGTTGACGGCCGGAATCTGTCCTATTAGCTCGATATGCCTCAAAAATGGCTTTGCGATCTCGGCAGTAACGAATGACATGGCCAGGGTGGCCACAATGGAAACAGACGGGGCCTTTATCAGGGGTGTGCCAGACATCTGTATTCCTCTGTGATTGCTGTGCTATGGGCGTAGGTCGTCTGGCAACGTCGACCTAGGAGGGTTGGCGTTTTGGTTTCACCTTTGTCCAGTCTGCTGTTGTCTGAGTTTTCACTTCCTCTCGAACAATGGTTACAATGCTTTGATCTTGAGGTTCGGGATCGACTGCCGGAGGGATGAGGCGCTGGACCTCCCCTCGTATTATTTGACGTACAAGTGATACCAGATATAGTTGTTGGTCAATTGCAGCCATTGGTACGACATTTGGAAGTATTTCAAATTTCCTACTCCGGATTCTCTTTTTCTGCATCTCATCGATTTTTCTACACTGTTTAATAAAGTCCCGTGTAGTGGTAATTTTTTTTGTCAGTAGTGCTTGGTAGATATCTTCGGCGACAACCCTCATCAGATGAGACTTCTCTTCTTTTATCGTATCTGGCTTGACTTGATGGCATAATCCCTACACGCTTTGGATGTAAGATTGTGTGCTTTCACCAAATTTTTGAGCTCTATACTTTAGCTCATCTGCTGCCCTTTTTACATAGTGCTGTGTTTCCACAAATGCCTCTTTTAACTTCAATTTGAAAACATCCCAGGAAGTCAAATTCTCTTCATTATTTTCAAATAATTGTTTCGCTATGCCGTCCATGAAAAAGAAAGCATTTGCAAGACAAGTCATGTCGTCTCATCTGTTGAATTTTGATACTCTATCGTATTACTTAAGCCATTTGTTTGGGTCTTGTCTGTCTCCCTTAAATAAAGATGGATTCCTGTATTGTGGCTGTGCTGTTTTCAAGATGACAGGTTTAGTTTCCCGTTCCTAATGCATTCTCCTAGTCTTTCTGGGTGGTGGATTATAAAGTCCAAATTCTGGGTCAACACCTTTACTTTAAGGTGATCGCTTCTTCGTAAATCCGTTTCCACGCTGACAGGAATTGTACCGGGTGCCTCCACCAAAGAATGTCACGTAGATAGAACTCAAGAAGACACAGGAAGTGGAGTTAAATCAATTTATTAGCTCAACTCTGAACTAAAAACACTGTGGCTGAGAGATCTTCAGCTTTTATACAAGTAAAGAAAGTTCCAGAATACCTTTCTGAGACAGTAAGAAAAGTCCAGAGCACTTATCTGGTAAATAAAGAAAGGTCCAGAATCTTCTGGAAAACAAATTTTAAGCCTATTGGGATTCGAACACATGACCTCATGATTATGAGTCCAGCGTCATAACCATTTTAGCTATGCAGACTCGACAATGTTTTGTTTCAATGCGGCAATATAAATGTTAACTATTGAATTAATTCTCTTTAAATCATTCAAAGATGGAAATTAATAAGTATTTAGTGTCACATTTTTAATTCTTAAAAGAACTGCTTTTGTTTGTCTCTACACTTTAAATAATGCTAAGAAACTGGCTATCTTCTAAACTCTGGAGGGGTTAAAATATTTCTTGTGAGAATATGAAGCGGGAATATAAATGTTGTCAATTAGGGCTAAATTATATGGAAATCTCTATAAAACAATGGTAACAACCATTGTCATAAGGTTGAAGGAAGGAGGCCAAAAGAAAAATGGTTATGACATAGACATATCTTGTAAAAGATTTTTTTCTTTATTTTATGATAGCTGTAAATTTTTGACTTGTGAGTCAACAAATGAAAGCAGATATCATACTAATCTGCAAAAAGATTTTTAAATAAATAAATCCTTAAAAGAATAAATTCATTTGAATTAAATCCAGTTAAGAGTGCTACATTTTTGTAAATGAAATAAATGAACACAGCTGCTTATTTGGTGCAAAAAAAAGGTATTTGAATCATTGTCTTGGTCTTCATATCACTTAGCGTCTTCCACAACTCTTCTGGATTATAACAATACTTGAATCATATTATATTTCTTATCATATTACAACCTATATAGAACTAGTGAATTTGATATAACGATTTTTTCCAATATTTTATATTTTTACTACATTTGATATTATTTATTGATTTTTTCCAAAGGAGTCATTTCTATTCATGCTTATTTCCCTGTGCATTTCACTTGACTCTGCAGTTTCATTCAGTTCCTTCCTTCCTTCCTTTCCTTTTTAGAGTTAGAGGAAAAAAATTGTGTTAACTAGTTTACGAATGAGGAAGGGGAAAAAATAAGTAAAAGCATATTTTTGCTGCCATCTCCGCATCACACAAGTATAGAATTTTTAAAAACAATTATTTTCAAATAGCATTAACAACAACAACAAAATCAATGTAAAATTTCCGACTACTTGAGTATCAAGAATATAAATATTGCATTTTTTTTTTTTTTCGCTTGGAAGTGGATGTAACTATTAAATAGTTTGATCTTCTTAAAAATATTGAAATATTATTGTATCAGAAAATTGAAAATATTTCTCAAACAGCACTGTTAAGGAGAGAAAGCCAGAATATTTATATACTATTTTTTAGATATACCTTTTTTTTAGCATATGCAAAAAAAAAAAGCCCTTTGAATATAAATTTGCAAAGTTTAAACATCTCTGCAAGGATTTCTTAGAATATTACTTATTTACTATTGCATTATTAAAGTACTGAATAAAAATATAACTTTGTTGTATTTCATGATATAAATTGGTAACTTTTATTCTCAATGTGTCTAACATGTTTTATTGCTAGTTTCCATTTATCTAATTTTTTTTAATGTTTTATGTGTAACTAGCTTTTACCAGCTACTTCGTACGCGTGGAAATTTTGATGTATAAGAAGGTTTGATCAATTCCGTTATTCCAATACCGTTTATAACGTTTCAGCTGGTCTAGATGAAGCCTGTCACTTCGCTTCCTTAATTCTTCTAAATTCTGCTTGAGGATTCGACCCTCTACTTCTAGTTATTTTCATAGCCCGAGCTTGATTACTCCTTTTCGAAAGATTAGATTTGCGTTTTCCGGGAGTTTCGAAAAACTGTCAAATAATAACAAATCAAAAAGATTAAAACTATCCTAAAAACAATGTACTTAAAATTATAAGCATATACGAAAAATATATAGCATGAAAATACAACTTAACCAATTTTAAAGTATACAACTAACCTAAAAAAGATTCTTTTGAAATAATCAGTCGAAATTTTGCTAAGCCTAACCTGATTACTGTTGGGGAAAAAAACTGGAGCCTTACTCATCCTTGGCGGGATTTGGCCTCAGCCTTTTGCCCCGAAAATTAGTTTTTAATGAATAAAAAAAATAAGTTTAAAGAATTAGTTTTTAATCAAGAAATCTATTAACCAGAATAAAAAATAGCCGATGTTCTATTCCTGACTATAATCTATCTTTGTGTTAAATTTTATCCAATTCCATTCAGCCGCTCTAGCGTGATTGAGTAAAACATCCATCCAAACTTTCACATTTATAATATTAGTATAGAATATATATATGATAGAATATACTATATCTATGCTTATGTGTATGTCTTCTTAGATTTTACTAATTCCTTTTGTATATATAATTTATTATTGTTGTAATTATTAAATGACATGGATTTTCTGTTTCATATTTTCTTAATACAAAAAATATTTTTGTTGTATTTTTATTGAATTTTTTTAAAATTTTATTTTAGTCTCAAAACCTTTTTGACAGTTTGAAAAGACTGAAGGCAGCAGAAGCTGAGTCAAAACTAAAAGAAGATTTGTTAAATGTTGCAGATGCACCAATATTACCTGATTTGAATAAATTGCCTGGTATATTATTTTCAATGTTATTTCTTTAACTTGTTCTTGCATAGTTTTGCTGAAATATAATATTCATTTCAAATTATAATTGTTGTTCATGATTTACAGCCTTAGTTTAGTTGCAGTGCTTCTGTATTATCTTTTAATCTTTCTGTTCAGTCATAAAAATTAATGGTGGTAGAAGAGACAAATGACGATTTATGTCCTACCTAGACACAAGCTATAATTTGTGGATTATCTTAAAAAATTATTCAATAAAAATTTCTCTGATTGTAAAATTCAGTTTTTAGTTTTATTTTCAAGAAGATTTAAATGATGTTAGTAATGTTTCATTTTGTTTTAATCAACAATGGCAATTCTGACAAAATTATAGTCTGAATTTTATATAATCCTTTACTCCTTGGGGATCATATTCAGAAAATATTCTAAACGCTCCCAAGTTTTAAACCAGAAAAAATGTTTCTATCTTCTGCAGGGAAATTTTACTGAATTTTGGAGTTTTGAATTCTAAAGAAAAATTAACATTTTTATAATTTAGGCCAAATTAACCTTGGGGAAACTCCTCTTGTTGATTCGTGTATCTTGTTTGAGATAAATCAATGAAGTGATCCAAATATGCTTGTTTTTATAAGATATTACTATTCGAATTTTCATAGAGTTGAGGGTGTGTCAGTATTGCCATAGCACCGAGTAAATACAGAAAATTAAAACAAATTTTCTAAAAAGCAGAAAAAATTGGAAATTTACATAAAAACTGTGAGAGTACTAGACATTTTTAATTTTCTATGGCCCCTCCTCTTTTTTTCATTAAAAAAATCCAATCTTTAAAAATTGCAAAAATAAATTGTTGTTATAGCTTTAAAAATAAAACACCATTCTCAATTGTGCAATCGCGGAAATTTGAATATTGTCTAAAGAAAGCAAAACAATTAGACAGCTTATTTTTTATATAATTTCATAATCCTTAAAATCTAAGGCTGAGAAATAAATATTGGAATAGTAACTACAAGTGGTTTAATTACTGGCGTAGATACTGAAACAGAAAAGATTTTTAGCAGTGTTTTACATTTGTGAAGATTACTACAAAAAATATTTGAACAAATGTCCAAAATATTTGCTATTTTATAAGTTGCATGTTGTTTATTGAAGACCAATGCTTTATAATGTGAAAAATGATGATTTGTTTCAATTTCTCTATTCATAAGAACAGATTTTCTTGCCTTGTTCAAAATATGCAAACATAACTTTATTTTTTATTTTATTTTATTTTTTTAATACAAAAACTTGAAATTGAATACGAAAAATGTCTTCAATCATTTAATGAAGGTGGGGGGATGGTTTAGAATATTTCTATTCAAATAATTTGAAGTTCAAAAATTTCCTGATATTTTTGGAAGTTGTAAAAATAACTCTTGCATTTTCAGATAACAATGCAACTTCAGAAATACTTCAATGCACTGATAAAACATCATGAACGATGTACTGTGAAGATTTAGAAAAGTAGGAAAAAGAGGGGAGGTATCTGCAAATGCACAGCATCATTGCAAATAAAATTGTTGCAATAGAAAAAAATGAAATTAGTTTTTGAAAAACCTGCAGAAATTGGTACCCAAATATATGAATTACCAGAAATAAATAAATAAATAAAATAATCTTTGTAATGTTTTTTGTCAACTAATTATATGAATGGTTTGTATCATGACAGCAAAAATGTTACTTTGCTTTTTATTTCACCTGAGTTTTTAATTTTGTGTCACATTCAATTAAAGAGTGTGAAAGGTATCAATATCTTACCTTCATTTTAGTATGTAAAATTTGTTTTACTTGATTCTATGCAATAAAGGAAAAAAAAAATCCTGCATGTGAACATTTTTGTGATTTATCATTATTTCGAAGTACAATTCATTATGTTAAATTTTAGTTCCTTTTCCTTACTTTTTCCACTCATTAAAACTGTGGAGTATTGTTACTGTATTATAACTAAAGCAGGAGTGTTGTTTGCATACACATGGAGAAGAAGAACAAACTTGGAACTTTACAATCTATACAAAGAACCTGACATAATAAAATTTATCTCAATCCAAAGACTAAAATGGGCTGGACACTTGATTAGAATGAAAGATGACCGAACCACCAAAAAGATCTTCGACGCTAAACCATCTGGAACCCGCAAAAGGGGTAGACCGAGGATCCGGTGGATCGAGTGTCTGGAAACAGATCTAAAAGTTCGCAGAGTTAATAACGGGTGAAGTCTATCCCAGAAGCGGGCAACCTGGAATTCGATTCTGCGGAAGGCCATGGCCCACCCTGGGCTGAAGCGCCACTGAAGAAGAAGAAGTTGTTTGCACATTTTCTTTTATATTTTAGCATAAACTAGTATTTTTATATCTTTGGACATTTTTCATTTTAGATGTATTTGCCTAATACTAACTGCTCAGAAATTAAATGTTGGTCATATAAGAGTGATATCCAGTATATACACAAACCATATTTTCCTTTTAAAAAATGGAATTGATTGAATTAATAATATAGACATTTTAAAGCTTTTTTTTAACACTTTTCTAGAAAATATCAAATTTATTTCATTTTTTACAGGCATATACTGAAAATTATTCTGTTTACTTTGTTAGTAAGATTTAATCTTTTAATTTGAGCTTTTGTCAACTGAATGATAAGACACTCATAAAGATTAATTTTTCTCATGCACACATACTGTGCTGATGAGGGGTTAAGTTTCATTTTGTATGAAATAAATTGTTTAGAAAATATGTTCAAATAATTTTTAAAAATCAATTATAAATGGAAAATTATTATGTTTAAAAAATTTAGTATTGTTGAAAAGAAATTAAAAAAAAAAAAACTTTTATGAAGATGAAAAATTAGTTTTTGTGCTGTAATATTTTTTGGAAATTATTGCAAAAAAAAAAAAGTCATTTGTTTTCTGTTTATTTTTTAATTATTGAAATTCCGATTAAGATTTCATAAAAATATCCTCTGAGATCACAATCCTACCCTATATTTTAATTGTTGAACTGTTATACATAAGATTTAATTTTCCTTTCATTCATTCTTTTTTTTTCCATGTGTCTGAATATATTCTTATGTTGATTGCTGCTTATCAACTACAGAATATGCATTATATTTACAACTTTTGCAAATTGTATAAAAATTTAGTAGGAGAACTAGAAGAGAATACAATTAACGTACTCTAATTGGCATTTATGATAAATGAATTGTATGGTCTTTGTGGTCTTTTAATTATTAGATTTTGATAATTATTCTTGAATTACAGTTAAGATTTTGAAATTATTTAGGTACAGTTCTCAGAATAGGAACAGAAAATGTCATGATTTCCCCCCTCTCCATAGAATTAGATGAATATCTTAAAATTAAAGCATTTTTGATATTTGATTTTATCTTCATTGTATATTTAAATCAACAAAAGTTACACATTTCCTTCAATTTTGAGGAATTTAAGTGTAGGGGCATTAGAATTCTCCCCATGAGGTCATTGATCTGCCTAATGGTCTGTATGAAAGATCTCAGCTTGCTACACTGAGGGAAGAGTTATATGATCTGAAATTTTCATCAGATTCTTATTTATAGAATTGAATAATGAATTAAATCAGTTGGGAAAAAGAAAAAAAAGTACTCTATAGAAATTATCTAATGATACTAGGTGTACACTTTTCATGAGAACTAATTACTTCCATCATTGGTAAAGTTAGTCTCAAATCACATAATTTTATTTCCTTAATTAGAGTTAATTTAAATTTAACTTAGACCCTAACAAAATACAAAGATAAAATCTGATGGTAAAATCAATTACAAAGCTTAGAATTCAGTTGAGATGATATGCATTATTTATAATAGGATGTTAAAATATAGAAGTAACGGTTTTCTTATTACATTCTTTAAGGGCTTAACATATAGGACATATGTGATATCTTTAAACATGACAAAAACATATAAAGTAAATATTTACAAATATGTAGTGCAGCTTTGCACTTTTTCCGATCTTACAAAACCTTTATGTTACTATATTACAAAAGAGACATAAACACAAATTGGCAAACTTGTTATGTTTCTTTGGAAAATATGATCAGCCAACTCAAGGAGATAGTAGTTTTTAATAATATTAGTCCTGCAGTATTTTTCTTTTTTGAAATGTTTTATCTAGTTTTTCTTTTACTATATAAGGCAAATTAATTTATTTACTTTGCGCTCTGAAGATTTTGAAGTTTAATATGATGGCAGTGTATGTATAGCATTTAGCAATTTAAAATATTAGGTTGTTCGGAAAGTAATTTCGTTTTTTCCTGACAAAGGATTTAATTGCATTTTTCGCACCCAATTTCATACTTAAACCGCAAAATCATTTTATGTTTTAAGAGCTGATATAGCAAGGCTTGAGTGTGAAAAAGTGCAGCTGATTCTTCGCAGTAGTTTTTGGATGGTGCCCTTTTAAATATGGAGAGCAATAAACAGCATTTTCGTCATTTTTTTCTTTTTTGCTATAAAAGGTAAAAATGCTGTTCAAGCCAGAAATAAATTAGCCAATATGTGTGGAGAAGATGTGTTAACAGTACATCAGTACCAGAACTGATTTGCAAAATTTTTCCTTCAAATGAGGAGGCTAAAAACCACCTCGATCAGTTTTTTTTTACAGCAAAGACCAAAACTTTTATGAGCGTGTAATCATGTTACTACCAAAAATATGGCAAAAGGTATTAGACCAGAATGGCAATTTTATAATTTAATAAATAATTTATTCATTAAACGAAAATTTCTTTTCATTTTGACAAAAAAATACGAAATGACTTTCCGAACAACCCAATATATTGAAATTTCTTTCACATACTCATGTTTACCACTGGTAGATTGTATGTAATTTTTATCAATTTTTTCATTTTGTAAAATGTGTCAGCAACTCAAGAAATATATTGATATAATAATGCTTTTAATATAAGTGCATCTTGCATAAACAAACACCTATTTTCCATATTGATTTTTAATTCTTGTGATTTATTGTTGCCCAGGTGACCAAAAGTAATGATAAGTTCTCTTTTCAAAATTGTTGGTAAATGTGACACCAAGGCTTTGATGCTTAAGAGAATCCAGATGCAGTTATTCTTGCATTAGCAGTAAATCTCTTAATGTCCCTGATGAAATTTTTAAATGACAAAAATTTAATCTCGAAGCAAATTTCTCCAAAGAGCTTACCCCCCCCCTAATGAGGGACACATGTTCTCCAATAGAAGAACATTCACTTCTCTCTCCCCCCACAATCAATATTCCTGTAAAAGAGAAAAGTGTCAGAAATTTCAAATATTTCTTGTTAGAGAGAATTTTATATTCGCTAGGAATGATGTTAAATTACTCATGACATAAAGAATAGAGGGTCAGAAACCGAAGTTAATATTAAAAGAAATAATTAAATGATTACTTGTGCTCAAAGGAAGAATTTCTGGCATGTATGTAAAAAAAGTTATATATCTAATATATTAATTGAAATTTAATATCTTATTATTCAACAATGATAATTTTAAATCTTGTATTATTATAGCAGGCTTGTATTCATGCATATATATGATATCAATACTTTAAAAGTTCAGCTGATAAAATAAATTTTATATTGCAGCAATGCATAATTGTATTTATTTATATTTCCTCATTAATTAAAAGCAATTTATTATCTTCAAAATGTGAATTTTTTAAAAAATAAATGAAGATCATTTATGCTTGATTAATATAGTCCCCTTCTTCTGGAAAATCTGGGTCTGAGGTATTGGTTTGTGAAGCAGTGATTTATTCATTTCTGTAAATATAATAAATACCAGCCCTTTGCTATGCAAGTCCAACATCTCATTGACATTTTTTTAAAATCCTTTTTTGATAAAAAATGATAAAAAATCACAATGTCACAGCTTGATAAGATTATTATTTTCTGTTATTTGAACATTAACATCCCTGTTAGGCATTATTTCTGATTTATTTTTGAAAAATATGGACATATATTTTTTATTTTTGAAATTTTCATTTGTTACAAATATCTAATATAGGAAATATTTGAAACAGGAGAAGGAATCACAGCTTTTTGTTTGTGTAAGTTGAGTTAGATAAGGCAAAGTAATAATAATGTAATACACAATCAATAAATTGTTTAATAAAAAATCATTTGTATTAAAATATATGTTTTTGAACATTGCATACATGATAATTGAAGAATATAAGATGAATGTATGCTGTAATGACTATAGTCATTACTACATTACATTGTTGTCTACTATATAATTTATCAATATAACCTTATAATTAGGTTTTCTTTAAAAATTACTACCCATTAAAGTTTATTTGGTTTTTTTCTTGTTTGTTAATATACATTTTTTTCTTTTAGAGCGGGATGTGTGTGTGGAGATGATGAAAAATATTGATGCTTATCAAAGTCTTATTGAAGAATGGCTAAAAGCTGCTGACAATGAAATCAAAGCTAGGAAGAATGCTGTGAAAGAACTGGACGAGAGCACTGTTTTTTATAATGCTCAGTATAGAGATGTTAAGAAAGTTGCCAATGTGAGTATGCATCAATTATTATTTTTATTTTTCAACCCTCCAAGTGGCTAAATTGTCTTTTCTTTATTTATTGTCTTTCATGTTTAGTTGTAAAGCAGATAATCTAAAATCATTTTATCTATAATTCAGGCATAATGTATTTTATCAGATCTCTAACAGTATAACTAATTATACAGTTTATGCAATTGAGTTGTCTGAAATGCATGTTATGAAATCAAAATAATAAGTCACTTGGAGAATTCAAATGCACATGAAATTACAATACTATTCTTTTATTTTTTGTGCATTCTAATTCAATTCTGTTTATGCATCTTTTCAAAATCCACATTTAAGATTTTCTGTTCTTTTTTAATCTCGTTTTGGGATGTTATTTTATTTCTATACATACATATATATGTTTAATATAATTTAGTTGCTGAATTAAAAAGGAAAAGTTAATTTTAATGAATTTTTTAGAGTTTTACTGAATTTTGTTAATGTCACTTACTTGTTTTATTTAACTTTATGCTTTGAAAATCTGTTTTTATCTGCATTTTTTAAAGAAAAGTTTTTTTATTAAAAAAATCATTGTAATTAGATTTTACTGATGGCCTTTTGATTAGAATAATAATAATCTTATCACTTGATCAGAATAATAATCGAGCTAAATCACCATTCTTTATATTTCCCTCTCTTTCTTTTCTTAATTTCAGGTGATGAACTTTTTGAATTTAATTTCTTATGAAGAAAGAGTATAAAAGCTTTAATATTAATTCTTGATTATTTAAAATCTTATTCTTCAAATCACTTGATATTACATTTTAGCAGTAGAAATTTAAAAATATTCGGAATAACTTTTAATTCAATTCATATATCCTTTTCCAGGCATATATGTTATACGGAAGAAGACTAAAGAATGTGGAAAGAACATTATCTGAAAAGATGTGGAAAAATGAAAACAGTTCTCAATGTTTTTCTGAAAGCAAATCATGTGCATCATCAGGTAAATGCTCTTATTTTAAAATTGATGCAAGCTGATTATATAATGCTGTTCCGAAATAAGAATTTTTTCATAGGAGATTATGGTTGAATTCAAAAGCATTATCATTAAGGTTCATTTATCAAATATATTAAGAAAGATAACCAAGAAAAGGAAGAATTTGAACAAGGAATCCAGTTAGAAATAGATCTGAGGGTCCAATATCTATTGCATTAGAGCCTAAGGAGCCTTCTCAGCCAAAATGCCTCTTTCTGCAAAAATGGGCATTGTTATATATCAAAATACTGGAATAGTTATCATGAAAGGGCAATAAGAAATATGTGCTGTGTCATACTTGCTGAGTCTTGAAAAATGTTTTAAAACATTTCTCAAATACTAAATTTTTTAATGTTTGAGATGTTGAAGATTTAGTTTAAGCTATGTCTGGTAAGAGTATTTTTAACTTTTTATGTGTTGTTAAAGAAGAAATATGCGTATTGGTCATATTGATGGAAAATAAAAAGTACAATAGGAGGCATTTTGTGCTCCAAAGTGAACATGGTAGAAAGCAGTTTTAATGAAACCTTTATTATGTTGTGCATTCAATATTACTCTCTTTAATATGTTGTTTTGGATTAATTATTTGAACAATTTATTAGATTGCTTTTAATATACTATACTGAATGGTAATTAATTCCAATATGTAATTATGTTGCTCCATCACGTAAAATATTGTATGAAAACATTTAACTGAAAGCCACAATTTTTTAATTTCCGTTATTCCTATCACTATGTATCTTTGAAATAACATCCATTTGAAAATTATTATCTGTTAGACCAATCTTGAAAAATTTTAGTTTTCAGACAGGAAAAAAAATCCTGTTAGATTTGGTGCTTAAAATTGTAAATGAAATAAAAAGTTTTTCAAAATTTTTATTCTTCAGGGTTTCGTAGGTACTATAATTTCATTACGATTTTTTTCTTTATGTCATAATTGAGAGAGCAATGCGCAGCATAAAATATTGGAAGTTAGGAATATGAAATTTGAAAAGTTACTTCTTGAGTATTAGAGGTCCACTAAGAATGAATGTTTCAAAATTTTAGTAAAAAAAATAAATAAAAAGAATTTTAATGGGTTTTTACCATAACATTAAAACTTATGATCTTGCAAAAATTATTTTAAAATCATTTTAAAAAGTAACTTTTCAACTATACTAGTTTTGTTCAAATAAAGGCTTTTAGTTTTAGTAATTTTTGGACACACTTAATAACAAAGAATTTTATTGTAATGAAATTTAAAAAAATACTGTTGCTTTATTGAATCGTTGAGTCAAGTTAAGCATTGCAATGCAAATTGTTAATGTTAAAAATGTTAATATTGCTATGAAAAATTGTTTTCTTTGCTTTAATTTAAAAATCAAAATTTGTTGTTTGTTTTAATTTAAAAATCAGTTGTCTACTGGTAAATATTGTTAAATTTTAATGTTATTTTATGCTAGAAAAATACTTAAAATGTTTTATCTAACATTTTAATTTTAATTTTACTTTGCTGCAGAACTGACTCTTTTTTTTTTTTAACTTCACAAATTTCAGTTATTTATGGGAGCTAGAAGTTGAGGCATTTTAATTTCTTCGCAAAATATATAATCACATTTACTCTAATTTTTTTTTGTATCTAAGTTAAAAAGCAAGTTTTTATTAGAATTTTGGAACCCAAAACGACCCCTTGCCCCCCCCCCCAAGCCTTTGAAAAATTCAGAAGTAAGAAGCAATAAGGCAGTATTTTAGAGTCTGACTATTTCTGAACCCTGCTGTCCTTTTCTATTTAAAAAAATGCCTTAAAATTTATTTAGGACATGACATTGTCCTCTCATCAATTTCATGGTAGTTTTGCTAGTCTGATTATTATTGCCATTCCAGAATACCTAGTTCTTAGTTTTATAAGACAGCAAAAAAAAAAAAAGTTTCTAAATATAGCCAGTTAGTACAGGAGAAAATTTGTACTTTACATCCCAGCTATGTCAAACCGCATTTGTTATTACATATATGATAAACAAATATAAACTATTTGGTCATGTTGTACTGATGTCAATGTTGCATTTTCAGAAATTCTGTAAACATCTAAATAAACTGATAATTTTTTTTAAAAAATTGAAAAAAAAGAAAAAAACATTTTTATTGTTCACTTTATAAAAATGACTTAATTTTTTGCTATTGATAATTTTTTAATTTTTATTACCTTTATTGTGTTTGTCAAAACAATGAAAGAAAGAAATACAAAACAGAAAGAAATATTAAAATTTAAATAGTACACATTTAAAATTCTTAAAATTTTTTTTCAATAAAAACTGCGCATTGTTATGAAACAGAAAATATTATTTGCTTTTAAAATACGCAGACTTATAAGTATCTAACATGTTCAAAAATATTTATTTATTTTATTTTTTTGGCAAAGGTACTTAAAAGTATTTAATTTTTGTTGCAATTTCTCACTACAAAGCTGTGTAAATAAATCCTTTAATTTGATTCCTCTGTTTGATGCTTTCTCTAGAAGAGGGAAAAAATATGAAAACTTCACCGCTATATCTGTAATAATACACAAATACTAAATTTTAAAAAAATTTTAAATTAAAAAAATTAAAATTAATTGCCATTAAAAATTTTTAAATAATCTTTTGATGTAAAAAAGATAAGTGTTTTGGACAATACTGATTTAAATTCCTGACTAATTTTGTTTTGAATAGAAAAACATTCCTTAAATTTGTGGTTTTCTTCATAAAGAGTTCAAAGAGATTGTATCTATTTAAAAATCATCAAACTGTAATTAGTAATCCAATTTTGTCAGTCTTTCTTTCCCATGAAAGGGTGTGGTATCTACGTATATCATCCAAAGACATTTGGCTTCGTTTAAATTCCATTTTCAAGAGAGATTGGGGGGAAAAACATTGGTCTTTCTTTACAAGCATCTACATGGATACAGAGTTTGCCTGCCCCAACCACTGGATCGATTTCAAATGCTTTAATTTTATATGAAAACTTATGGCCATCAGATACATCATTAATTATCACTTATTGTTCATGGTTCTCTGTTTTTGAAAGAAAGTGAGAAAACATGCTTTTCTGTACACTTTCTCACCATAAAGAAAAAGCATGGTCCAAATTACAATTTTGAAATGTTGTTGTTTTCTATGCACAAAGCTCGTAATGGTCTAATAATGAGGGATTTTTAATAGACACAGAACGCTTTGCATATAGGCTGGGATTCCTATTGAGGTGTAGAAAATTATCAGATGATATCTGAAATTCACTATTTGCGTAGATGACTTGAGATTGAAGTATGCTCGTTGAGGAGAGAACAGAAAGCACAACTGCTCCCGTTGAAGACGGAGAGTCGAATCTATTTAATGGACATCTGCATTTTGTTTGTCCATTTGGAAGTATTTCAAAACAAAATTTCGGCAATACTCCCAGCCTAAGCGGTTGAATTTATTTAGCCAACTCCCTTTCTTATCTTGAAAATTTCATCACTTTAAAGTATAGTCAATCAGAATGCTGTATCAATCAGGCTGGCTAGTCAATCAGAATGCAGTATCAATCAGACTGGCTAGTCAATCAGAATGCAGTATCATTAATATCCATGTATGATTTAAAATAACAAGTATAATTATTTTTACTTTTACTATTGTAATTTGTTATACTTTTTATTGGATAAATTATAGTGCATCTTATGTGAGCAATGCAACAATGGTGATCAGTTAATTTAGTCATGTGGACTTAATTTGATGACATACATATAATCAAAATAATGTAACGTATTATTTTATTAGGTTGATGCGTATGAAATATCGGATTCTTAAGTGATTGTATAAAACTGCATATCTTTCTTCAAAAGCTGTTTATTCAATCAAAGTATGCTCCATTCGCTTCAATACACTTCTCCCAACGAGATTTTAAAGCGTAGATGCCTGTCTTAAAAAAATTTTGGTCTTTAGAATTAATAAACTCTGATATCGAGTTTTTTAGACTGTCTTCATTTTCATAGCGTTTGCCCCTTAAAAACAGCTCTAAATGCTTGAAAAAATGAAAATCGGTCGGCGAGAGATCCGGTGAATATGGTGGATGCTGCAAAACTTCATATTCCAGTTCGTTCCAGCTTATTTCGCTCTGTCAGTGCGTGCGGTACCCACTTGTCCATCTTCTTAACCTTGCCAATCTCAGAAAGGTGTCTCAATATCGTTGTAAGGTCAACTTTCATCCTGATAGCAAGTTCCCTCGTGGATACGGCTGGATCCGCTTCCACTAGAGCCTTCAGGTCATCATTCTTCACAGACGTTTTGGGTCTTCCGCGCGGCTCATTTTGCAGTGAAAAATCGCCAGTCCGAAATTTTTCGAACCAACGCTGCACTTTCCGATCGTTAACCGTATTCTCCCCAAACGCTTGGTTTATGTTGCGTGCAGCTTTTGCAGCACTATTACCAAGTTTGTACTCATATAAGAAAATGACGCGAATGTCGGCAGAATTCATATCGGCAATAAACTCAAAAGAAATAACAAAAGGGAAGACCTTCGGGAAAACCTATTTTGCTGAAATGAGTCTCTGGCAATGGACAATACGACTATGAATGAGGTTATGCCAAAGACAAAAGTATAACGAAAACAGGGAGACAAACGTCCGCATGTAAAGAGAATCCGACATTTCATACGCACCAACCTAATAAATCGTAATTGCATAATAACGCAGATCATTCTGATTAGTTAAATATGTTTGCAATATAATTCAATTGTTGAGGTAAGGAATTGTTATCCAAGTTCTATATTTCAGAATTCCCCAAATATATAGGTGCAGAGGTGACTCCAGGAGTTTTTATATGAAATAAAATTTGATGGAGTTATATATTATATTTTATTTAGTGGCTGGGACAAGGAACTGTGTCAAGATTTTCCCCCCACTTGTCACAGAAAATATACTCTTAAGTAGAATTTTTAGGATTTTCTAAAAAATGGACAAGGTGTGTAAGCATGTGCACATTGATGATGCATTTATTATAAAATTTTATATAAGTTGAAAAGATATCAACTTCAGTACAATGGATGTTACTGCTGTGGCTAAACTAAACAGATTCCTTTCTCTTCTCCCCCCCCCCGCTTCTTTTTTCTTTTTGTTTTATTTAAGAAATTAATGTGTATTCTCAAACTCTTAAATTATTTTCTATTGACAATTAACATCCTTTAGATAGATTTGAGTGAATTTTAGACATAATGAAGGAAACTTGAAATTCATTTTAATTTTTCTGATAAAATAAAAAAAAAAAAAAATCTGTAAATTTTTTAAAAGGATCTTTTATACCAATTTTCCAATAACTTTTCTTTAATTTTTTTTGTTTGTTCTTGATATTTGTAATGTAATGCAAAAGAAATTTACTGAAATCTGTGTTTTAAATTTAAATGAAAATGTTAATGGACTAATTAAAATAATGATAGAAGGAGGATGGCAAAGCATTAAATAAGGTATATAATTATTTTTGAAAAAAATAAAATGAACATGTGTTTTCATTTATGATTAATAAGTAATAAGAAGACAGATTTAATTTAGGAAGAATAAATAAAATGTAATATACTTTGATTCTTATTTTTTTTAAAAAAACAAAAAAACACAAAATTACAAGTAATGAGTCATATCCTTTTTAAAAAAGTGCTTGCTCTCATAGGAAAAATTACTGATTATGTTTCAGTAATGCAGGATATGCAATTTGTAACTGTATTTAATTGATAGTATTCTGGAGTTTAAAATTTTAAAAGGTCAATAAATATTTTGATCATGGGTAACTTTGTAATAAATATACTTTTTTGTTTTGATACTCTTCTGTTTATAAAAAAAATCATCCCAGTAAAATTTTTTATGAAAATACTGCCACTGAATGATTTTAGCTTGAAGTGAACTATTTTTTGTATTTCAACTTTGTCTGTTAACTATTACTAAATATTTCACATAAAAGGATTTAAAAGTGATAAACTAGTTCAACAGCACTAAATGCACATTACCAAAACTATTCTTACCATTGATACCTAACTTTAAAACTTTTGGAAGGTAATGAGACATTATTATATTTGTACTTGAATAGAACATGCAGTTTATTTCAATGCGCAGCTTTTTAAAATGCTTATTGCAAACATCTAGTTTTATAGTTTATATGTATTTATTTTATATTCATACTGTCTATTTTGATGGAGGCTTGGTACCTAATGTTAATTTTAATATCATTAGAGGGAGACAAATATATCTGATGTTAAATATGCTCTAATCAAAGAAAAGAATTATGTTGTTTATGTGCAACTGTATTATTGGAAAAAATTGCAAAATTTAAATTATAAAATTCTTTTTGTTCTGTTAATTGGATTTAACAAAATAAGCTTGGCTGATTAACATTTTAAACTTTAAAAGAACGACGCTTTACATTTCTGAGATTAAAATCGTAAGGTTATTTATGCAAATGTTATAAAGCTTTGAATTTCATTGTTTTTAGCGAATCATCGAGTTGAATCAACAGTTGAAATTATCTAAAATAATATCCAGTGCTTCATAACTTAAGCAGTTTCTCTAAAAAATGTGGAGCTTTTTTGTTTAAAATTTCAGTATTTCAATTTTTTTTACTTATAACTGATAAAATTATATTCAAATGCATGCAATTCAGAGTGTGTATAAAATTTTGAATTTTGTAATTTTTGTACAATATATTTATTAATTGAAAGAACATAAAAAATATAATTCTTCTCATTTTGAGCTTTTCTTTCCATCTAGAAGTAATTTCCTTATTCTTTTTGAAATTGACTTTTGGAACTGAATTGGAGTGTACATCCTTTATATTTAATTGTAATTTTTCATTGAATGAACTACAGTTATTATTAAACATGAATTTGAGGTTTAAAATATCACTTTAACAGAAAAATGGTAACTGTCAAAGTGTACACTTGTGTCAAGTTCAACAATTTATGCATGAAGTTTGTGAAAATGATTAATTTCACAATGTAGATGGCAGAATTTAGTGCATATCTTAATGCTTTTTAAGTCCTGGGGAAATTCCAATAATTTGTTGCATTTCTTTTTAGAATATCTTAGTTTCTATCTATTTTATTATTATTCATTATTATTTTTTTGTAGTTATTGGTGCTTCTTGCTTTGATCCTGACAGTACAAGTGTGTCTGGCACATCATCAAAAATATCACCTGGTTCAGTCAAGAAACGATTAGATCAATCACCTCAACCAAAATTCATTAAATTAGCAGAATTATTTGCAGAAACGAAATCGGATTCTGAAAAACAAGTGAGTCTTGAATCAGCACTTACTGGAACATCTGATTTGAAATGCTTAAGTAGTCCAAATACAAAAAATGAGAATATTGCAGATTTGCAGTTAACAGCTGACCAGCCGAATAAAGTACAAGGAAATATAAGTCTCAGTTCTGCAGAAAACTCTTCTAATCTGGGGACAAGCGAATTGGATCGCTTAGACGAAAAAGAAAAAAGAGAAAATGATAATGTAATAGAATTTTTACTGGAAGAATCTTACGATACAAAGAAAGCTAACTCAAATATCGTTGTTAAAAGGAAGATGGAACTTCCCCGTCAGTTCAAAAGTCGAATTATTTGCACAGATGCTTCTGAAGGACAACATTCTGACAACAAAGAACCTTCGAATATGTGTGTGGAAATGGAAAAAAAATCTTCCGAAGACTTGATGGAAGAAAAAACAATGAACTAAACAATTCTAGCAACTGTAGTATTTATCAGAACGAAATTACTTATTTTAAAATTAACAGCACCTATATTGTCATTAAGTTCTAAAAAGGCTAAAAGGATGCCAGGTGTTTTAATTTTTTTTAAAGAATAAAATATCAAATAAAAAGTGTAAAAGTCTATCTTTACAAGAAATAATTCAAAATGTTAGTGATATCTTTTTGCATTCTTCTGAAGTAAGAAAAAAGTGCAAAGAAACGGACTTATTAAATAATAGAAATGACACCCAAGATTCATCATCAATTAATAAAACTTCTAGAAAAAATAGTAGAAGAAGTGATACAGCCATTATCTCTGAATTCAATTCAGAAAATAATTTTTCACTGTTATTTCCATAACCAAACTTTGATTCTTCATTATTTTCTTCCATATCGTCTATATCTACTGAATTTCTGAAAAAAGTTTCTTGAGAAAAGTAAAAGCATTCCATATCAGAATGCTGAAGATAATTATATGACTGATACTTCAGCAATAAAACATTCCATTGAAGCTGGGAAACTTCCGGAAAGTGTAGATTATAAGAATATGATAAAAAAAATCCCAACCCGAAATTCCAAAGATTCAGATCAGTCAAAAATTAGTGAACCAGAAACTCTATTCTTTGGTATTAAATTAGCAAAACTAGGTAGCAGTAACAAAAAAAAAAAGAATTCACCAATTTTATATATGCATTTAAAAAAATGGAAAGGCAGATGATAAACCTAATTTACTTGAAGCCAAAATCTTTTAGTGGACATCTGTAATTAAAGTTTTTGTTTCTGATAGTAAAAATGCATTGGAGGTTACATCTGCTTCTTTTGAAAACTGCCTGAATATGTATCTTGCACTGAGATCTTTTTTGTTACAAAATATGTAAATGGCTATAGTCCATCAAGTCTACTTCCTCCCAATCCTCCCTCAAAATCTCTTTTTCTTCTGAAGTTTACAGCCATTTAAAAGTCATGGACATGGAATGTGATTCAGAATGAAGAATTTGTATAAACTTGAGAAAACTGTGAATGAAGAACTGCACATTTGTAAATAGTTTCAGCATGTGGTTATTTCAGTTAAAATCAGACAATGAAATAATATTTCATAAAAGTGGAACTTAAAATAAAACTTTTTTTTTCTGTTGATACTTAATACCAAAGAAAAAAAAATGAGCTTGGAAAATGTGCCGATGTGTTCCACTTTTAACTTCTTGACTCTAGAGATGCGAATCTGTTAAGAGGTCCATACCGCAATTGCAAATGGAAGTGTGGTCCAAAATTACTTTAATTAAATAATTTAATTTAATAATAAGTTAAAATTAAGATAATTTTTATAAGATTAATTATATTACTATTTCTATTCACAAATTTTACTTAATTTTTTAGGAATGAAAATGCTATTAATTAGCAGTTTCCTCAAAAATAAGTTATATTCGGTTCTTGTACTTTGAATTATAAAATTATTTTAAAAGGACATTTTTAATTTTTACTACAGTTTTCAGTGTTTTGATGAAGACCTGCTAGTCTTTAAATTTTTATTACAAAGTTTGGAAAACAGCTTTTCTACGAATTTTTTATTTTTGTAGAAATTTATTTATTATATTATTCTCAATTCATTGATTTGAAGTGCAATCATACAATTTATGCATGTTTGCTTTGATAAATCTTAAGTTTCAGGCATTCAACTAATGTGGTATGGTTTGGAGAACCGACAGCTCTTAACTAAAATGTTGCAAGTTCGAACTTTGTCATTTTACGTTTATCCCTCTCTACAATACGATTAATTTTTTTGAGAATTTAAAGCACAGAAAATTAAAAAAAATTATAAAGCTCATTTTAATGCTTTATACTTTCGTTTCTAAATCTAGAAAATTATTAGAAAAACATGCATTGACTTAAATTGCCTGCACTTAACAAGGGTTCTACATTAAAATTTTAAACGTTCATTTTGTTACATCCTGATAAAGAAATATTAAACTGTACAGAATGTAAAATGCCTGCAAATAAGGTTTTTTTTTCAAATATTCTATGGCATCATTGAATAATGCTATCTATTAATAATTCTTTAACTGTGCCATTCTTTGTACTTCTTTTCTGTACAGATTGAAATTTCAAAACAGTTTCTAAACTGCTTTTTCACTTGTCATACCTTAGACATGTAGTAGAATAGTAGTAAAAGATTTGTAGTTGCTTGATGTATAATCATATCTTAGAATTGCTGCATCTTCACTTGTAGTCATATCTTAGACATGTATCTATGTATACAATCTGTTATGTTCAACTTTTTGGCAATTATATTATGTATTTTTTTTTGTAACATCCCCCTAAATTTTTGAATAAGCAGAATTGATGTATCGGAGTATGTCTTAAAATAATTATTAATTGATATATTGAAAATTTTTTCCTTGCAAGAATTTTATTTTATATGAACAATGAATAATGCAGCATTATTACAATGTTCAAAAGCTATTTAGCGAAAATTTTTATAAAATTATACTCAATTAATCTTATAAAAGTAGTTTTATCTATTACAATGTGCTTTTTTTGTGTCTCATTTTTAAATAAATAAACAATTCTTCGTTAAGAGCAGTGGGGGATGAAAAGATACATACTGTAAACTAAAAAGAAAAATATTGTAAATAAAAACATCAAGAATACTCATTGGTATGTTTCACTTTATTCTTCCTTTTTGCAGTTTTCCAATTTTTAACTAATACATAATTCTTTCGAAAAGCATCTGAAAAAAAGTTAGAAAAAAATATTAAAATACTTATTTTACACTGAAAAAATACTCGAGGGATATTTTTCATTTTTTTAAACTTTATACTTCACAGGGTGGTTTGTTGTTTCAATTTCAAATCATAATCATTTCGAAAACCTACTGTAAAAACATACATAAATTGAAAGATATTATTTAATGATGAAAAAACTACTTGTATACTTCAATTTCTATCTTGGCTGTAGGATATTTTCGTTTTCTGTTCAAGCCATGTTTTTTTTTTTTTTTTTTTAAAGATCCAAATCTAAAAAAATGACATGTTTAATTTTTCATGTTTCTAATAATATTTGATTACTGATCATAAAAACTGCTTTATCAATTTCAGTTTTTAATAAGAAGTTTTGTGGTAGATCAGCAGAAAATTAAATTAGAAAAATTAATTATAGGGGTATAAAAAAGAACTTGTTACCTAAAAAGTTCTTCAAAATAATCAATAGTATTTTATTCAAATTCATGCATTTGAACGTTTATCTCTAAACGTTTGCAATATCATTGGCAGGATTCAGTTTCCAACGTTTTCTATATGGTTTAAAGATTACCTGAAAATTATATGATCTAATTAGAAACATTTTAAAAAACGTGAGAAGTGGAAGCCGAATGCTGTGCTTAAAAATAATTTTTTAAAATAAATTTTAAATTACTAAAAAATAATTTTAATTTTTGCTGAAAATAATTTTAATTTTTAAAGAGTAGAATATTATGTATCCTTTTTTCATTCAATGCAGTAAGAAATAAAATATTTTGAAAGCTTTCTCCGAAGGAGCTATAGCTTTGAAATTTTTTTTAACAAATACATTGAGAGATGATGAATTTTGTTTAATACTAAATTCTTATAGGTAAAATATAATTGCTTAAATTTCTTACCATTTTGGAAGCATCTTGTTATACTCTTTCTTTTTTTAGTCTTGAATTACAAATTATGATTTAGGGAAAGAATTTAATTAACTTTTGTTGGACGCAAACGACTTCTTTCTGTTAAGATAACTTCAGCTTTTTAAAACATTATCTCGCAAGGAGCTGAATTTGCCGGTGTGCATAGACTTGTAAGTATTAATTTGTAGAGCTTGGGGTAAAGAGCCTTTCTGTCATCCCATCACTTAAAAGAGTCATTATGTCTCAGTATAAGTCACTCATTCAAATACTTATCTGTTTCTGTTATTGCCGATTCTTTTGGATTATTAGATGAGGCTTTTTTAAGTACATCTTCATCAAATTCAACCTGTAAGGTGGTCTTTTATTGGGCCTGTGATGTTCTGATTTATTAGATTCCAGTTTTCATATTCTTTTCTTTTTCTTTTATTTGTGGTGGTGGTTCTAATGCCACTTGGTCATACCAAGCACGAATGAGCGGAGCTCTTTCGAATTAAGCAGGGGTGTGCGCCTTTCGTTGTTAACGAGCACCGTTAAGGTGAAAGTACGACTTTGCTCGAACACACACGACACAACCCTTTTTAGGGGCGGACGAACTCATTCATCCATCCGCAAGTCAGATTTTAGATCCAGATCAGAGACCGACTCATTCCTGATTCAGTACCCCCAGAGGTATCGTTTTGTTATGGGAACTTGGAGGACTTTGCAGTCGCGACATATTTAACGTGCCCCGACTGCCATTAGCCAGCACGGCTTTTGTTTGCCCATAAATTGTTTTAAAAAAATCACTTTCATCTTGTTTTAAAAAAATTGGATCTAAAAATAAGACCACTCTTTTCGATGTTTTGAAATGTTTTAATCAGCTCGTCTTCTAACAATTCACCTAACTCTGTTAGAGGTCGAAGCATAGTTCTATTTTCCAAATATATATTTTTTTCTTCCATGGCTTTTACAAGGTATCTTGATAAGAGCGGACGAGGAGAATTGAAGGAAATGTGTACCCCAGGTCCTCAGGAATGTGTACCAAAATTCACTTTCATATTGACCAATCCCAGCTCGCGAATGTATCCCGCTACGTGCAACGTGCAACGTCGTGATGTTTCGGAGTTCCGCGGTGTGACAAAGTGGTCACGAGCACCTCCACATCATAATTTGGAATAGAAACTTTAATTTGTAATATTTAGGGAAAGTTAAAATTAATGAACTAGTTTAGACGAGCGCCGTAAAGCTCTAACGTCATGAAATTTGGTATTTAACATTTTTCCTTTTATTTTCCATTATTAATGGATTGAAAATAATTAGTTAATATAAAATAATTTTTTTAGACTATTTATGGGGTAATTGAGAGGATCCCGCTACGTGTATCTATGCCTATGACCGATACAATCGTACATGTGATTGGCTATCGTGTAAATGTAATGGATTGTGTATGGTTACATTTCGGAGATAAACAATAAACGTATATCAGATCTACTCTGATTAATCTTTAAATCATTGTTATATCAAGATTAAAATAATGGTGTGAATTTACACAAAAATATAAAATAATTTCTTAGCAAGTGTTGATATATGTTGGATAGTAAACATAAAAATATAGTTCTTTTTATCATGTAGATAATGTTAATCTCTTTACATTTACTTACAAATTTTAGTAACATGTGTTATGATTTATAATTTAAAGTACATTTGTACATATCACCAGTAAGTATTAAATTTTGATAAATGATTTAAAAAAATGTATTTAAAAGATTTTATTTTTTTAGTGATTTTTTTATTTTTTATATATTTATTTATTTTGCAGAACATGCAAAGAATGCTTTCTATCAATATCATGTTTTCACAAGTATTGAGTCATCTTTTTTGATAATGATAATGATCATCATCTTCATATTTAACTATTAGAACTTTATTGCTGCAGATATCCATATTTCCTCAATTTTACTTTCATCTCTTTACATCTCCCCCTTGTTTCAAGAGCACTTAGTTCCCTTAAGTCCAACCAATTGTTGACATTCTTATTAAATACAAATTTTACCTAATTGCTGCATGGCAAGACTTAATAAGCATTACCAATTTTTTGTTTATTTATTTATTTTAAATTCAAATGAAATATGTAGGGAAAAAAATACTCTTATATTGAGCACATTGAGAGCGAAAATTTTGATTAAAAAAAAATCAAGACTTTTTTTCTTACTTTTTAAAATCAACTACATAGACTCAGACATTGATTTCTATTATACAGCATTTGCAGCAGAATTAGTCAAGCAAATGTCTTTCTGAAACTATAATACCAAGACAATTTCTGCAATTCTCAATAGCAATTCTTTCAATATAAATTAAGATCAAGCAACTCATGTATATGTGAATTTACATTGAAATATTTCAATACCATCTGCTTTTACTTTATTTAATATTAACAATTTTAAAATATTTCCAAAGTTCACTGAAAGGCATATTTTTAATAACATGTCTGTATTTTACTCAATATTTTGCAATATATATATATATAATGTAATTTTAAATAGCCATTTTATATTACTTCAAAAGCAAAATTTTTCAACATATATTTTTTCCACTCATTTGGTTTGAATTAGTGCTTTCAATAATTTGTGAATCCAATACAAATTTTTTTATTTTCCATGGAGGTAAAATATGCTTATCAATAGAATACTTTTTTTTTTCATGTGAACATGAATATTTTGAAATTCTTTTATAGAAGGCTTTATACAGATGTATGAGGCTTCTTATAATGCACTTAGAAATTTAATACAATGATTTATTTGTTAAAGATGTATAAATTATCATTGTATAGTGTTAAAATGCATATATATTACATTTTTTAAAGGATTAAGAGATTATGTATATTTAAAATAAACTATACAGTAGTTTCATACAAGCATAATAAATAGTACTCTGTTCCTAATTATTTGTTTAAATACAAGTAATTAAATACACCATTCAACAACTGTATTTGTTGACGATTATTTCCATGTCAAATGAATGTTTTAAAATTTTAGTTCTTAAAATATTTCTAGTTTTATATAAATCTTGTCCTAGTTTTATATTAATCTTCAGTTTCTAAATGTTTACATTGCATTGCAATTTCATCTCTATACATACTACAGTGAAGCAAAAAAGAATAATATTTGATTTTCAATTTACTCAGGGTGCATAGCGTCATGGAAAGAGTTTAAATTTGAAAAGCACCTTAAAAGTGCTTAATTTTGAGAAAAGGCCCTTAAAGAGTGCTTAGTTTTCTCGTAAAAACGAAGAAAGCGTTTCGCCCCCCCTTGCAAACTGAATATGAAAAGCCTTTGTTTGCTTGAATTTAATTAAAAAAAATAATTTATAGGAAATTAGTTTTGGATACAAAAAATATATACGAAAGATTTGTTATTATAATTTAATTCAAAATGATATCGTCCTCCGTTTCGTTCGTTCCGAATTCCGTTATTCTCCGAATCGTAGAATCACATTGTTTAGCAGCTGTTAAAATTGTAATAAAAGAAAGGGGGATGCTTCCTTTGCTTTTATTTATGCTTTAAAGAAATTTTAGACTGTTTATGGAATAAAATTCTTCATTTGATAAGTTTCGTTAAATATATATTGTCTCGCTCTGGCACTTTTTAAAAATGCTTCAATAGGCATTTTTACTTTCTCCAGGGGGTCACTTTCCAACCTAACCTAACGCTCGATGCAAGTAAAAAGTCGGATCACTCATACTTACTAAAGCAATTGTCCCTAGAGATTATTAACAAGATTCCTTTCGAAGCAGCAAGGGTTTATACTGATCTAAGTAAATTCGATACCAATGCAACAGGCAGCTGAGTTTTTATAGAACTCCCCTGTTAAGTGGCGGATTGTGGAATTTGCGCTATATTGATCATTTCCTACCCCTAGTTTGTAGGTTTACTGGAATTTTATTACCTTTGGCAGGAAAATTTGGCTTGGAGCGCATATTTCACTCGTGTTTTTTCTTCGGTTCCGTATCCCTTCGTTAATGACCTTTTAGGCAGTGATAGATTACTTTATGATAAGATAAGACTACCAGGAAGTATCTCATGTGGTTTTCAGAAACTAATGAGAGAAAATTCTTCTCACTAAATTTTACTTATCAAAATATTTCTGATCAACTTTTTTAAAATGTTGCTATTAAACAATTTTAAAATATGTGAAACGCCTTTCAAAAAATAAAAAAAGGAATTTATTTTATTTATTTATTTAACTACTTTGCCTCAAAATTCATAACATGAATACATTGGTAGATTTTCTGTTAAGAAATCAAGACTGTTTGTTAAAATTTGATTTTTGATGACGTAAGGATGTTACAATTTTCTTTCGGTTTTTTTAAAAATACGGCATAAAGTCTTGCAAGGAATTTCATGTTTTAATTTCATTATTTGTGTTTAAATTAATTTCACTTATTTCTTCGTGTTTATTTCGCAGTAATATAAATTTATATTACAGCTTCCGAATTAAAAATTGTAATATGCTTATCTTACAGCCATACTGTTAAATTCGTTTTTTGTAAATCGCGAGAAACAAAAATCACCAAAAAAGTAACTACATATAAACAGCTGGTCCCAGATTTATGAACTTTGTTACATAATTGCTTCTTGACCAATAGATATTCAATAATTAGAATTTTTTTCAAAATTGTTAATTTTTTATTTGTTAAATTTTAATTTAAACTGAATCAACCAAAAAAGTTTATTGGCAATTGCTGTGTCACATTAAAATTTAAAAGA